>JAYMFT010242749.1:0-11025 GCA_038088735.1 Panulirus argus
TATATATATATATATATATATATATATATATATATATATATATATATATATATATATATATATATATATACCAACAATTTCACTAGTATATGCGCAACACATGCTCACACATTACGCAGACGCCGTCACATACACATCACACACACCCATACACACAAAACGCGCTGCCCAGCCATGTCCTCAGTATGACTGACGAAGCGCCGTGCCAGTGTAGCTGGTGAGGGATAACTTATATTCCTGCGTAAGGCCCCCATCCATCTAGGGTGCCCGACAGATATATAGCCGAGCGACGGGTTAGCCATTTCAGTCACGTCTGGCACCACGGTGGGGTACGGACGCTTACTTTTATAGGTCTACACACTCCCGGATCTTCCCATCCTTACCCGTTGCGTAATATCTCCTGCTGTGGGATGGGTCTCGCAACGAGAGAGACTTAGATATAAGGATTTGATACAGAGGTAGATGTAGATTGAGATCACCCAGTGATCTGGCATTGTTGTATGTGTCCTGGTAGTCATGAAGGGTTGGAGATAGTGGTTGAGCTGTTTACTCCTGCAGCAGTTACATTACAAGTATGCATATTTCTGTGGATGATTAGGCACCGTTATCAACAGGGGTTATTTCTGGGGATGGGAGAAATATGATACTATTTACGTATCTCCTGCGTGTCGTAAAAGGCGACTGTGAGGATCGGGAACGAGAGGGAGGGTATCCTCTTCCTCTCTTATCATTATTTTCTGGAAATGGCTGCAAGAGCATGAGCCTATCGGGGATATCTTTTTTTGTTTTTTACTCGAAGGCTCATTCGTCTGTTTCTGACGCTGTCTCGCTAAATCGGGAAAGGCGATCAGGAGCTGAAAAGAAAATATAGAAAAAAAGAAATATGATTTGACTTTTGGTTCAGGTAGTGAAATATTAATGCAAATTCTTTCAAAATAAGGAGAAAATGTATATATATATCTATACAGTCTGAGACAAGTCAGGTGGATTCGAACGTGTGCAAATATAGGATAAGTTCAATGACGAATGACCAACAACAGAAGAAAAACAAGAAAATTCACTTCCATACATCGCTGAAAATCTGATTGTATTTTCTCAACAGAAAAAGAAAATGTTATTACACACGTGTATATTAGGGAGATATCTAAGAATTTCGTGATTCAGTCTACACCCACCTTGAACAGGAAGAAAAGGGGAGGCAGAAAGTGGATAGTAGTTCCAGGTGCTCCCCCAGTGAGGTAGGATACCCACGTCGGTGGTGTCGGGGGAGGAGGAGGAGGAGGTTTCCTCATGCCAAAGCCCCTGCGTCCAGCCAGGACAGGACACAGCTGGGACAGACCGTCACAGCAACCCTAATGGCACCCGCAATGTGCTGCGTCACCGCGATGCTCTGCCGTCCAAGGAAAGACGCACGAGTTCCCCAGAATTCTAAGACGTGATTCTCTTCTGCGTGTCAGCATCTGTTTATGGTCTTACAGACAGACAGACAGACAGACGATCGTAATCTAAGAGGTGTTTGCACGTAGTTAGCAGACGACTGCACGTAGCCAGCAGACGATAGAGACAAACTACAAAGAGGGACGCTGTGAGTAAAAATAAATTACAGTCTATCCCCCCCACACCCCCCGAGTCCCAGGATAACACCATCTGTTGGCCAGATGATGAACAAACGTGTGACGTCAATTGCTTGCTGGCCAGGAATACCAACGCCTGCCTGTGAGTGAGGATGAAGGTTGAGTTTCACTTCCGTGCAAGATGATGATCCACCGCACGTTCCTTGTCCCAGTAGTATTGCCTGTGAGTCAGCCAGCGCTTTTCTGGGTGTTGCAGGAGAGTCCGTGACCTGACAGAAAGTCCAGCAAAATGAAAAAAGAGAACAGAACGAGGCAGTACTTTAAGCCAGCTGCGTGGGTCAACGATTTGGCACCTGTGTGACGGACCCGAAGGTACGAGAGAGCACCTGCGTCACACGACGGGGTCGGGATCCCACGCCGGATTGTGGCAGTCGTCGCTGCGCACCACTCCGGCTGGGACCCCCGCAGTGAGAAGGGGCGGGAATCGAGGATAGGATAAGGAGAGCAAACGTGACTCTTAAGGAGAGAAAATTTATCAAACTGACCCGTTATCGAGTCATGTCGTACACTCTCACGGCCCCATGTGTGGTGGTGCTGTTGGCGAAGCTGTCGGCAGGACTGACATTGCCTAGCCTCCTTCTCATTATGGGAGAATCTTGTCCAGGTAAAGTCCCCCAGCCTCTTCCTCCTCCTCCTCCTCCTCCTCCTCCCACTGTGAGTCAGTGGGTTGTGTGAACACTTCTGCAGTGGTCTGACGCCCTTCAGACTCACCTGCGAACCACGACCAACCTGTGTGCGGGTTATCAGTACGCCACTTGCACCATTCCCTTCCCTTTATGATTTGAAACTCCAAATTCTCACCTCCGCAGAACCTCGCAAGATTAAGACATTCGCTCGGGAGTATGATATTTACTGCATGAAACGTTGGCTGTGGTCATCAGGAAATGAAGTCAAACACAGCGAATAGGATGCCAGCAGCGTAGCTTAAAGGCTGTCGAGGCTCCTTCCATAGTTGTTCACGTGCGCTGCTCTTCCTCCCTGACGTGCAACACCGAGTAAATCCAAGTGGAATGTTACACCAACGGTGGAACAGCGAGTATCCCAACCTTTTGAATGATGAAGAAGAACATTCACAGCTTCACCGTCTCACAACACTCACAGCTTCACAGCCTCACAGCATTTATAATCTACCCCCATCTCCCATCACACAAAGTCCGCCCGTCTCGTAGCATTCAACCCGTGTCGTGAGAGCCGCGTTAGAGCGATAATTGAGCAATATCTGATACCGCTCACGGATACTTGCGACACTACGCCGCGCACCGCACCGCCTCGCAGCCATCACCCCGATGCCGCTCTCAGGCTGATCCCTCCCTCTCTTAATGACCCTTAGTAACGCTCACATCTTGTGCGTACTGTGCGTACATACATATCGCTGGATTTAACGACCGAGGACGAGGTGGGTCTTAAACACCTCGCTGTCATACCTTATACGCCGGACATACATTATTGAAGTCAAATCTCGAAAATAAATGAATTTCAGAGGACGTATCTGTTTGGTCTTCATCGTTCCGTATCGCATCGCGTTCGCAGGCGAGTGAGGAAAAGGGGAACCTCGCCCAACCAGTTCAATTATCGACCGCCTTTGTGCCGCTCGGGGTGGGTCGAAAACTCGAAAACAGCGTTCGAAACATTGACTAGAAAGACTCTCAGTCGCATGTTGATGCGTCTCTCTCTCTCTCTCTCTCTCTCTCTCTCTCTCTCTCTCTCTCTCTCTCTCGAACGCAGCTCCCATCGTCTGGCTTCACGAGAGATAAAGACAGGTGAGAACAACAAGGGCTGCTTCAGCAACGGCACGCAAAGAAAAGAGTGGAAGGAATGTAGCAACGATAGAAAATAGCAACTATTGTATGTAGAGAAGAAGGCAAATATCAGTATTTCAAGAACATTTTTATCTCCTCATCAGCAGGAACAGCACAGTGTGTGTGTGTGTGTGACTGAAGAACGAACCCTTAGCTGAAGTAGAAGCAAAGCTTTTCCAAATTTCGTTAGCCTTCAGTGGAAGGAAAAGGAGAGGACTTCCACTTCTCACGAGCTCTAAGTGGAAGGAAACAAGAACTCTATACCTTTCCATAGCTTCCCATAAAATGGCAAAGTCAGTCTTTCTCTATATCTTCAGGACTTAATGGAGGGGCGAGGACTTTATTTTTCTTCTTCCACATCTCCCAAGCCGTTTAGTGGGAGAACAGAGACTCTCCCTCCACTTCTCTCTCATTATCGCCTCTGCAGGCGAGAGAAATGTAACAATCGCATGACGACTGCACAAAGCTTTCACGTTGTTATGTTTATCGTACGGAAAGATCTCTTTATCTCCCGCAGTCCTCACACTTTACCCATCTCCTTTCGCTGGCATAACAAAAGACGATTGAGATCTCTGACAGACGACTAGCGATAACCTTCCGATAATCCAAAGATTAGAGTTACAATGGTCACTGATAAGATGTATGGGTTGGGGAAGGGAGGAGGGGCGGAGGGGGGGGGGTCTTTTCAACTCGAGCAGGACGTGAACCAGTTGGGGGGCGGGCGGGGCGACCCCGTCTTGTCCGGTCCCAGTCAGAGTGACAGTCATTGCGGACAGCTCCACAATGACCAGTTAATGGCGACCCCCGGGGAGAGGAGGGGGGGGGGATGGATAGTGCCTCCATCCTGTCACTCCCTGTCATTCTCCCCTTCCCAGTCTCTCCCTTTCCATATACTCCCTCCCGTCCTTTTACTGCGTTCCCTCCCGTGCAAACTTTCACCTGCGGTCGTCAGTTCCCTCCTCCTGTCGTCGTTCCAGACTCGTCACTCGCTCGTTATCTCGCTGTCACTCCCTCAGTGTGTCCTCTGCCGTCAGTTTCTCTCGTACTTCCCTCCACTGCGTCACTCCCTACCGCCCATTTCTGCTCTTTGCTGATCACATCCTCCTCCTCAGTCGGGAATAATATGAGCTGGCTGATACACCTCGAGTCTTAAAGGCATATTTTTTTCCATTACGCACTGACCCGCCTCTCTCACATTTAATGTGCTAGATACCCGTCACTTAGTTTTGCCATTATTTCATTATAATACAACAAACACATTTTGCTTTTTCCCTTGCTATACGTGTGGTAGGTTTCATTTAGTTCCTGGATTATAATCTGTGTTCACTTATGAAGAGAGTCACAGAAAAGAGTCAGGCACCCCGAGTTCATGGCTGATAGAGTCGCATTAAGTTCCGAGACGAGCGAAAGGAGCCTCCGTTGATAAGCTGGTTATTTCTGCTTGAGGTCCATCGACTCTAAGGTCGTCATCATCAAGTTGTAGCCACCATTCGAAAAATTCCGGACACCTTCCTCTGGTAATTCTAAAAGAATACACGTTCTCACAGCACACACGGCCCCTGGAGCCTCTGTGATAACAGCAAAGTGAAGTACTCCGGCGAAGTTCCTCACCACAACCCACCACCACCAACACCATTTACTTGTTCGGCCGCTGGTAGCCGAACGCAGCAGGGCAGCGCTGGCAGTGCCCCCGCCCTCGATACTATCACCACCAAGTTCACATTGGCTTTGGGTGACTTCTGGACCACACTTGCCGGGGATACTGAGAGGAATAGGGCAAGGCGGAGAGGGGAGGGCGAAGCGGGGCAGGATGAGAGAGACGGAAATGAAAGGGGAAGGGATGAGGGAAGGAATAATGAAGAGCGAGTGGTGGAGAAAAGAAGGGCGATGAAAGAAAAATGACGATAGAGTGAGATGAATTGAAAGGCAAGAGAAAGATAATATATCGCCATTGAATACGAGCGAAGGAAGGAGAAGACAAGGGAAAGTGAACGAGAGAGAGAGAGAGAGAGAGAGAGAAGGGAAGCAAAAGATGGAGACACGGAAAGGCTGCTGGTGGGGACGGGTCTGAAGCTCGTTTTCATCCTTGGCATCGGATGAAACCCCTTTGCGACTTGATCGTCTGTCTCCCCCTTTCTGGAGCAGCACCGAACAACTACGTCTCACGGCGAAATATCCCTAAGTCATACTCCACCCTCGTCAAGCATCGTGTGACTGCTCTGGGACTGGGTGAGGGAGACGGCAACAGCGTCATAAGTTGGAACACTCCTGTTGCCACCCTTATTAAGAAACGTTGTAGTGTGCTACCAGCTTTGTTAAGGAAGATACTGACGCGTTACCAGCTTTGTTAAGTAATATATTGACGTGTTTCTAGACTTATTAAGAAAGATACTGGAACGCTGCAAGTTCTGCTAAGAAAGATGCGGACGCCTGACCAGTTTTATTACGAAAGATAATGACGTGCTGCAAGCTGAGAGAGAGTAGCACCACGACTATATAATGAAAGCCTGAGTGGAACATCCGTGTGCAAGGGTGAGAAAGAAAAACGAGCGAATGACACACAAATCTTGTACATACTGATGCCTCCCTGTTTGGAGTCGAGGCTGCTTTAGCGTCTTGAGGATAATACAAACTTCATCATCCTTACTTTGGCTCATTCGATGCTCCTCGTCGTTGACTTGAAATTTAGAGTTTGAGATCAAAGCGAACCCCCGCGGATAGAGTATCTATCTCTCCCCTGCCCTGAGTCCGGGTTCCAACCTCTGACCCTTGTGTCCCAGGTCAAGGAGCAGCAGGCCCGCTTCCAGGTCATACGTCAGGGGCCCCCCCTCCAGGGCGGGCAACGTGTGGCCTACAGTCCTGCCCCCTCCGCCTGGTGTTTAGTACGAGAGCAAGACCGACCCAAAAGAGGGAGTGTTGCTCCGAGTAATCGACCGTTTAAATCCAAGACAATCAGATGTACTGCGTTAAGCTTTTATCTGCCTGAGGTTTAAGATCTGTTGATGTAAGACTAAGCAACAGGAGAGCGCAGTTGTCTGCCAAAGATATTCATCTCGCGTCTTGAATCATACTAATTGCTGTTGTCTTTATCTCTTGTAAACAGATGCTTAGAAACTCCTAAATCTTTCAAGAGTCCGGAGTCTGATGCACGTATATCAGCTGGTGAGAGTCTGTAATACAGCTTGCTGGTGGAACTGATGACACAGCTGTGGTAGAGGTGGTGGTACAGCGCATGATACAGCTGGTGATACAACTGAGGACACAGATGTGGTAGAGGTGTTGGCAGGGCTGATAATGCAGTTGGTGATACATCTCATGGCACAGCTGTGGTACAGGTGTTGGCACAGCTGATAAGACGGTAATACAGCTGACGACACAGCTGCGGTAGAGATAATGGTACAGCTAATAGTACAACTGGTGATGCTAGTGATGGTACAGCTGTAGTAGACGTGACGGTACAGCCAAAACTGCAGCTGGTGATGCAATTGACGGCTCAGCTGTGCTACGGGTACTGCTGGTGCAGCTCATGATGATACAGCTGATGGCACATTTGTAGTCAGGATGATGATACTGCCAATAGTACAGGTGATGATGCAACAGATGGCATAGCTGTGGGAGAGATGATAGTGCATAAAGCTATGCACCTGCTGATGCAGGTGTGACTAGATGTGGTACTAGAGCTAACGATGGAATTGGTGGTGATGCAATTGATGCTGCAGCTGAGGCAAGGATGAAGATGATGATAAAGCTCGTGATGCAAATGATGGTACACCTGTCGTAAAGATATTGCCAGTGGGCCGGTGTGGCACAGCTGATGTTTGTTTATAAACATCAGCTGACACGACTGGGAAAGGCTACACATATGGCTGGCAGATAAATAAAGGCGGTAGTCACAGGTCTCGCCAGTAAGTTACGAAACCTTACGACTCGGCTTTATCCAAAGGTGTTTTTGTTCCTCACAAACTCTCCACTTCTCTTCTTTTTTTATATTTTTGTGTCCCACATTTTCCAGGCGTCTTCTCCTCCTCCTCTCTTCTTTCTCCCTTCATCTTTTCTCTTTCTTTTTCTCTGTCACATTCCTTTTCATCTCTCTCTTCTCCATCTGCCATCAGTTGACATCTTTTCCTGCCCTTTCCCAGCCCCCCCCCCCCACACACACACAGCCATCCTCACAGTATCTCACATTCAGCACATACCCTACCACCCACCGCCATCCTAATGACCCTTATAGATGAATACACCCGGCTTGTCTTACGTCAATGTGTGACACCTTTACCCCACTCTGAACTAAGGCCACTGATGCGAACGTCGAGACTTTGACCACGTCACTTATACTACTTCATGTGTATTCAGTCCCGTATGCTAGATCATACGTACCAGACTCATGTACCAGGTCATGAGTACCAAGTAACGTGTACTATATCATATACAGCAGGCCACACACACGAGGTCATGCCTACCTAGTCACATGTGCCATGTCGCATACACCAGGTCAAGTATACCACGGCATTGCTTGATGAGTCGGGATACGCACTGACAGGGCAACCAGAGGGACATGGCGAGAAGCCAAGAAAGAATATTATTAAAAGGGATGTGAAAAGAACTTCTTTAGTGTTGGGACTGTGCATAACTTGCTTGACCTGGTGGTTGGCTGGCTTCAACCGAATGACGATATTGTGAATACGTCCAAAAAGCTGAGTGAAGCTGGAGAAGGCTCAAGAGATAGGGACACCTCATGAGTGTAGAACTCCCTCTCCGTACCTCACAAAAAGTCAACATGAATAAGTAAATAGGTACACAACCAGACTTCACCACAGCTGAGGATACAAGAAACATTTGGTACTGAGAAACATGGAAAGGTTGACCAGAACGGTAGAGTGACCCGTCGTTCTACCTGGCAACGGACATCAGGTCAGCTACTGCTTTCTCAACTTTGCCACATTTCAGCAAGGCGTCGAAAGCTCCTGTGTTTACATTTCCAGCGAGTTTACTCGTACCAGTGCTTCACGTGTGTATGTGATTTACGACAAGAACTGTTGAGGAAAAAAAAGTTAATTTCACGTATCGGATCACAACATTCATTCTTTCGAGTTTCATGTACAGGCGCCTCCACCTGCCTGGTCTTCTTCCCTATCCATCAGACAACAGGGGCTGCAATGAAAAGGGAAAGGCATACAAGATCGTCCTCGGCCCCTCTTGTGCGCTAGTCCTTCCAGCTCTCTCCAGCCATGACCTGCACCTCTTCCGACGGTTCGGGAAGAAGTTACCCCACCACCCACGCCACCCTCACCTCTTGCTGCGATGAATCCCACGTCCCCTGTGTTGCAGTTCGGCGCTTCAGTCGAATCGAGCCCGTTCGGTCTCGTCCAGAAAGAACAGCAGTGTTCCAGCCGTTATGAACGTCTCAAATAACCTTTGATATCTGTGTAGGAAATATCTGTTTGACACTCACTCCCATTGTTGTAGAACCTGCGTCTTTACAGTGTTCTTTAATATGTTTTCTGCCTTTGGCTGCATATTCAATAAAACGGTGATAATGATAATAATAATGATAATAAAAATAATAATAATAGTAATGATAATGATAATGATAACAATAACAATAACAGTAAAAATGATGATGATGACAATAACAATAATAATAATAATGATAATAATGAAATGATAATGATAATAATAATGATAATAGTAATGATAATAGTAATGATAATAATAATAATAATAATAATAATAATAATAATAATATTATCATTTTTGTTGTTGTTGTTGATGTTATTTGTCGGGACACATGGGCACGGGTACATATACTGGTTCGCCTGCTGCCAAGTCGCCTACACCTGCATTGCATCACATACACCGAGTAAGGTCACATACCCACCATCTTACATGTACCAGTCCCCTTGCTTGAATCACATACTCAAACTCACATCACACAGGATATACGCACCAGGTAACGCATATCAACAGAGGCGTAATGAAGAGTTCTTGACTCTGCTATGTACGCCAGGTCACACGCTCGACATGTTAGTCACATCAGCCCGCTGGTGATTTGAGCCAGTTTGAATTAACAAACCAGGTTAGATAAACAGACAGACCAAATCACACTATGTTCACTTGAATCGCGCTGCTCATACGAGGTCAGACACAACCAACAGTCACAGAAAGACATTCATAACCACACACACACACACACACACACACACACAAACCAAGTCATATTCATGGTCAGCAGAGTCTCTTATTCCCGGACCACTCACTGGTGAAGCACCGTAATGAGACCCCACTCCTTCGAACACTGTTCCGTTTTCATTTCGAATCAGTTCCATTTTCAAAAGCGTAAATATGCAGATGAAATCCTAATCTAATCTATATTCAGTGGTCTCCACCATGTTTATGTTATACCAGGAGAACGATGCAAACATTCCTAGGTTTTTCACCGGCAAGAACGCGTCCAGGGAGCAATATAGCAACGGGTATGGTTGCAAATGCAACCCGTGGCCTCCTTGTTCATATCCGCGCCACGGGGGGGCTGGCTCCTTACTCCCTTCATTACTCCGTACTTTCTATCGTCTCGGGGCTACTTTATTGGGCGTGTGTAGGGGTTAGGGTGACGGCCATACGTGCTTGCCATTAGCGGTAACCGACCGCCGCCTTGCCCCTACATCCCCTACTAACGATCAGGAAGAGAGAGGAGTTGGGGATGGACGCCCCATCGACCAAGTGGGTCAAAGGTTCATTTGCAAGCCAATGGCGGCGGCGAGATATAAGGCATTATGCATGCATAGGGGAGGAGGAGGAAGGCTCTCCTGTTTCATTTATTAATCACTGGACTCCAGAGTGACCGACCACCTACCTATCAACGCTCATTACCCACATCATCACTCCTCACACCCCCTCCCCTTCACTGCAAGCCTCACTGGCCTACAGCTACTACACATACCCCGTTATCGTCCTTCATTATGAACAGATGAATCGAATGACTAGTTGTATGAAAGTACAGAGATGAATGCGATAATTGCTTTAATGCCATCCACACATTTATTATCATCCTCATCATCAACGATGTCCTTTGTTCTTTGTGAAGTTAATGATATAAGTTGAAATTCGGTTCCAGGAATGGGTTCCAGGGACCAACAGTAGACAAAAGTACATAGACAAACATATCAGAAAATCATGATTAGACGACACAGAAAAGACATCCAAGAAGAGATAGAACGAACGGTACATCATAAAGGTGATGTCGTTCACATGATCAGTTTATGTCCACTGCAGTCTGTTATTACCCAGATGTTTCAAGGCAACTTCTGACACGTTGGCCATTGTACCTTTCGTGAAGTATCTCGATGTGTCAGTGGAACTTCTGATGCGTTGACCTTTGTACCTTTATGAACATCTTGTATGTTAAGAGTTTGAGTTTGCAGAATATCTAAAAACATTTGCGATTATGTTGAAAGCTACAGCCTCCAACACTACATGCTATCAGATCCATAGATATATATTGTCATATACTTTAATTCTTATCATATATATATATATATATATATATATATATATATATATATATATATATATATATATATTTATATATATAT
>JAYMFT010242760.1:0-11025 GCA_038088735.1 Panulirus argus
ATGCATGTAATATAGTCTTGATGTTGTGAACCTGACTGTGTGTCTGTATGTGTGTGTAGGTGTAAGTGTGTGTGTGTGTATGTGTGTTTGTCTGTGTAAGTGTGTGTGTGTATGCGTGTATGTGTTCTATTTTTTTTTTATGTGTGATTACACTAGGACCAGTTTCTGAGACAGAATCCTGATGTTACTCAGGACCTATTTCTCAATGCTCTTGCAGCCCAAGGCTGCCCTACTAGTAGCAGGGAAAGTGGACCCCTTTGGGATAAGAAGTTCTTTGAGGAGACTGTACACCCAGTGATGAAGCCTCGCCACAAGTAACCTTTCACTCGCGGTGTAACTTCTTGCAAGAAAAATTTAGAGTGGTCTAACTTACCAAAATTCAGATCCATGGTTAATAGTGACTTCCCTTTAGATGGTGGTGCACAGTCAGCTAGATTAGAGATAACGTCATAAGGATTCGCAGGAGTCAACATGACAGTGATACCCGGATTCCTCAGCTTGTTTTGTTGTCTTCTTTGTACTTCGACTACACTTCATGTAATCTGGTCACTGAACAAAAATAAGATTGTTTTAAAGTTCATCTTTCAACGATCTTATTTTGGCACTCATATTGTGTGACTGTTTAGATTTTAGACTACCATTTCCTATGTAGGTTTGAGTCATTTGATGATATAAACTGAAACTCAGGAACTTAGGGGTGAAGCTATATGATTTCTAGTGGCGCAAAATAAAAATGCTTAATATACTGGTAGACCAAAGATCTGTTTCAAAGTGTGAATGGGTCAACACCTTAGTATATCGTCACGCTCTAACTGTTGTGTACATAGACAGTACTGGATCATCTTACTGCATATCATCTTCATTCGTACCATTCTATGGTCAATCTAAACTTGTCTGAAAATTCTCCTTGTTTTCTTTTTCTTTCGCTATGGTCTCCCCAAACTTTTATAGGTGACTGCCTTCTCATCCAGTGTCACCATCATGTTCGCCAAATCAGGATCAGTTAAGATTCCCTCAATTAGTGAGGCAGGTCTGCCTTTCGGAATCAAGATGAAAATTACGAGTTTCTCGTACCTTGGCCAGCTGCAGCAGCAGTAATAACGATGACAAAAGCTCCAGAATTAGCAATTGCAGCTGCATTAGTAGGAGGACTAATGGGGGGGGGGCAGTAGAAGCTGCAATAGCAGCTGCAACAGAAAGACTAACAGTAGCAGTAACATGAGCAATAGCAAAAACAGAAGTAGCAGCAACACCAGTAGTAGCTGTGGCACAAGTTCCTTTAAAAAAGAAAAGTGCTACAGAGGCTATGGCAGTATCAGTAACTGTAGCGACAGAAGTGACACCATTATGTGACGTAGCAGCAACAACCACGTCAACTTCAGTAGCAACAGCAGCAGCAGTAGCAGTAGCAGCAACAGCGGGAGCACCACCAACAGCAACATTCAAATGCAGAAGCAAGAACTGTATTGACAGCAAAGGCAGCAGTCTTCGTCTTCGTCGTCATAGGAGTATTAGCAGTAATAGTCGGCAGCAGCGTCAGCAGTAGCAACAGCAGTTACAGCAGAATCAGGAGCAGCAGCAGCAACAGCATTAGTGTCGTTACCGGCAGTAGGGAGAGCAACTACAGGCGCAAGGCAACGGCAGTAGCGGCCTTTGACGCTCATGCACACAAATATCCCGCTAATGAGATGCTATTAGTCCAACTGTTCCACCCGCTGCTTTGCTCAGACTTTGATATCAGCTTTTGCTCTCGCCGTTTAACTTGGATCCAGATTGAAACATATCGCTGATCCTAATAAATGCTTTGTCCATATAGGACTGGAATTCTTTCTGTACCCCGTAAGAATGACAAGAACTTATAAGATATAGAAATGAGATCAATTTAGTAAAGACGAAAGAGTGAGCTGAGATACACAACAGTGGCTATGCAAGGGATATGACAGTCCTCCGCATACAAGTTTCCTGATGGTTCACAGGAACCTTAGGTTTCCAGGCCAGCAACACCGATAATGATTGCCCGGGATCAAGGGGGTATCAAGACAGAGTGCCACTGATGTGGTCACGGGGTATCAATATACAGAGTGCTATTGTCGAAGGTCACGTGCTGTCATGATAGATCGTCGTTGCCGGAGTTACGGGGAATCAAGAGAGAGCGTCGGTGCTGAGCTCAGCGCAGGTATCAGGATGCAGCACCTCTGCCGGTATCACAAGGCATTATGAGAGAGTAACGCTGCCTGGATCACTCGGAATGAAGACACAGTGCTACTGCCGGGGCTACGTGGCCATGAGGATAGTGGGTACCTCTGCTGGGTTCACGGGGTGTTAAGTCAGAGCGCTTGTAACAAACTCCAAACACAGAGTGCTGCTGACGGGAGTCATGCCGTGCCAAGACTTATTGTAGTGCCACTCCTGAAGTCTCACCATGTCAGGACAGTACATCTGTTGGGTCACGCTTTATGAAGACACAGTGCACGCTGCCGGGCTTACGGGATATCAGGACAGAGTGCTACTGGCAGAGGCGAGGCATGAGGTATCCAGACGGAATGCCGCAGCTCGGTAAATAGGGGTATCAGCGTAGGTTGCCGCGGCCAGGCTCATGGGTTATGAGGACGGAGTGCTAAAACCAGGCTCATGGGTATCAGGACAGAGTGCCGCATCCAGGCCCATGGGTTATGAGGACAGAGTGCCACTTCCAGGGTCACGGTGTATGAAGATAGGGTACCAGTGCCGGGCTCATGGAGTATCAAGACAGAGTGGCACTCACTCATGTTAGGAGGGAACGACGTTATAGGTGGTCAGGCGCCGATTACTCGAGCCAAACTGCCTCCTTCATGCTGATCCAGTGAAGGATTAGGAGCCAGTTACTTGCTGCATTACCTCGACGACCATCCGGGGCAGCCTTGGTGATGCAAAACCTCCCCGTCAGCTTACGACCTACTAAGTGAGTCTCCTCCTCTCAGAACGGGTGGTTGATGCTACTCCTCAGGGTTGTGTACCATTACTCTTATTGCCATTATGTCTTCAAAGCTCCAAAGAAGAGAGTCTATTGTTCCTGCTCTGCTTTTAGTCTCGCGCTTTTCTATTCTCGCTAATTTTTATTGGAGGTCAAAAGCTCACACACCGTAAGACGTATTGCTATGAACTTTAATCGGGCAGCTGGGGACGCTCACGGAATTGTTCCAGACGGTAAAAGACCATGTTTATGAGCAAACACTCTCCCACAAACGCGCAAAACTGGAAGCCTTGTGTGCACTTCTTCTCCGAGGCTGCTACAAATTTACGAATATAGCTTTCGTCAGTATATTCCGTGGGGAGTTTGGACCATCATCTGGCCACTCAGGATAAGAGGGCCGTGGCAAGAGTGAGGGAAACGGGGAGAAAAAGAAGCAAGAGAAGACGAATAGGAACAGAGGAAAAAGGAATGGGTAGAGAAATGGAAGTTTGTTTATGTATTCAAAATCCTTTGATCGTTCGAGATGGAGATTGGTGATGGATAGTGTTATGTAACCAAACAGAAATTCCAGTAGTCAATTTGATTCCCTCATTATTGTTCGTTCTTATGAGACCACTCCAGCTTTAGTACACAGTCGATAAAACAAGATTAACATGGCAAATTACCTATTGCAATTTTCGCTAAATCACAGTCTATTATTGGAAGGAAAAGATTAGTATACTAGCATAACGCATTATCTATAAAAGCTTTCGAGTGTTTTGCATGTGTAAGTTTAATCATTTGTGAGTACCGTTTTCCTCGCCGAACCATTGCACCAGGAAGTCCCAGATTTTGGACGTAGTTACTTCAGAATCTGGACAAGGTTTTAGGTTTTAGCATGTTGGCCTGGTACCAAAAACCACCTTAGCCTTAAAGAGTACGCTTAGTTCACTATGCTCATTCAAAAGAGGCGACTCAGCAGCCTCAAACTATACCGAAGGTACCACAAGATCAAAGAGAGAATCCGTGGGTTTTAAAGTCTGGCCCTATGAACCAGCAAAGGCCGCCATTCAAAGATCAGGCTTACTACACCTAGAGACCACACGATTTTAAGCTACCGCACGTTGGCCTTGAAGGCTGTTTCGAGGCCACACCAAAGACCATCGCAGCCTTATAGATAGTTCTTGGTTCACTGCACTCATTCTAAAGAGACATCTTTGCAGCCTCAAATTATGATGAAGGTAGTACCTCAGGATCAAAGGCAGGATTCAAGGTTACAAGGCCAACAAAGGCCATGCTTCAAGGCTCAGGGTTGCTACAGCCTCATGGTACTCATTCAACTCTGAAGTGACCACATATTTTTAGGTTTTTTTTTAACATTCAGCTCTGAAGTCGATTTGAAAACAACGCAGGCCATTCTGTGATGAAACCTTTTTATAAATGCCATCTTTTTTAACCAGTGCGGCGCCGGGTAACCCAGGCAGTAATTCGTATTTTCGTGTACGATGAAAACTGAATAGCAAAGTAGAATCTAACTTGTTGGAGGAATAAAAAGACTGTGAATAACGATTTCTTCCTGTTTAAGCAATCGACGTGCAATGTTTCTCTGTTCAAGGATGAATGAAACAAGCACAACAGATAAGAGAGAGAGAGAGAGAGAGAGAGAGAGAGAGAGAGAGAGAGAGAGAGAGAGAGAGGACTGTAGAGACCACCACTGCTGACACACAACCACCACTCTACTATTATGCCCTACGCACTTGTACTAACGTAGTCTTGGACACCTGCTCTAGGTACTTACAAGAACGACAAATTTCTTTCCTCGTCGTGGAAATGACTGTAATTCTCTCTCTGTCTTCAGCAAATCCAACAGCTTTCTTTTCTCCCTTCAAAACACATCCAACAGGTCATTCTTACCATTCTATCCCGTTACTTATTCATGCTCCATCGTTTTCATCTTCTGTAGCATATTCAATTATTCTTGGCTCGTCCCGGCGTTTGTGTAGGACGAAAAGCTGGTCAAAATTGGCCGAGCTTCACACGTCTGAGAATCTCCTGGCGATGGTGTTGGCTAATGTTAGCAGCACTGCCTACTGTATGCATTACTAATCCACTCCTCTCATTTACTCTCTACCACATGCCTTGCTTTCCATGCCTAATGGATCATCATTCTTATAGTTTCTACATTAACCTTTATCTTAGCACAAAGACCTGATCGCTGCCAACAATCCCGTTCTTTTGGAGCATTGATCTCTTTCCAAACTTTCACCCAAGTTGCCTGGAAGCACCTATGAATAATATTATCTTACCGTCTCCCTCTTCACCATCTCTCACATTTCCTTATCTTTTCTGGACGTCTTATCATACTTCGTCTTTTTAATTGCCTCTCAAATCTGTTCACACATGCGTTCTCCCCCAGACAGTCATTCATCATCCCAGTATATACGAGTTACCCTTGGCAGCTCCAATTTTCAGTAGCTCTACAATGCAGGCGCTCCATCTCCAGCACTCATTCCCAGGATTTGATAGCAGTTTTACCGTCAGTATCATTCATATCTTTTCACCCCACCACATAGTCTCATCTCAGCCCTTCACTACCAGTCCAAAAAGTCCCCTCACATTCACGAGGTAACATAATGGTGTTACGGGACTCCACCTGCGATGAGGTTGCACCGCGAGTGAAGAGCACCCTTTGCCGAGGTTGTATCACTTGAGGGTACAGTCTCGTCGAGGGACTTCTCAACTTCAGAGGAGTCTACATTTCCCTGCCACTGGGAGTGGCGCAAGGAAGCCTCCTTTGGAAAGGAGGTCCTGAGCAACACCAGGAGCCTTTCTTGGAAATTAGTCCCCGAGCGTTTAAATATATATAAATAGACGATACATAACATGATCGCTAATCCAACATTCCAATATCAAATCAGTCCTCTATACACTAACACGTACAAAAATATTTTTTTCCTTCTAACGCAGGTTAGAAAATCCTTACCTTCGCTCTCTTCTTTCTTCTCTCCCTCACCTCATGTCTTCATTTAATACGTCTCCTGTCTCTCCTTATTGTATGGCCTCATCCGATTAAGCTGTTACCTGCTGTATGGGATGATTCTTTAGAGGACAGATAGACAAGAGACAACCATCTTACCCCTGTGTTACGCAGAGCATGGGATTAAAAATCTGCGAAGTTGAGAGTAGACTGAGCAAAGCAAGCAAGAAATAAAGAGAGATAGAGAAAACATAGTGATGACAGAACGACCTTTCATAACGTAGGTTATATCACGTTAATAAGAGGACTTCATTTACGTATCGTATCCTATTCAGTGGCTAAGGGACTCACGAGAAGCATTTATTATTGTAACAGGGAACGAGAACTGGCCGCTAGCAGGTCGGTACGTTACGGTACAGCAAGAAATTACGATAAAGTCCGCTTTTTTTTTTTCCTAAGTTTCGAAAGTAAAGTTAGATTCTTTTTCAGGCACGACACGATACTAAAATACGATCCTTTTTTTTTTCCCCCCTCCGTTCCATTTTCGAACCTTTTCGCATCAGTGTCTGGGTACGTTTGGATTCCACACAGTGTCAAGGACAAAACTGAAGCTTTCACTTCTTCTGGTGTCTCTGGCGATGGCTGGAGGAACTACAGGACATCTGCTGATATTTACCCCGTGGGCGCCACAGGCAGCAACTGGGTTTCTGCCTCTTTTCATTCAAGTTATCCTTAACCTCGGTAGGTTCCTTGTACTCTGGTATCAGTGTGATCACTGAACATACAGATATCAGTAGTATATGCCATACTGAAATGAAATTCCTGTTCAAACATCGATGCGTGGCACTCTGGTGTCGGCTGGCGGGAGATTAGATAAACTGAGCCCGGGTATAGAAGAGGACGTAGTAGACGCCATCGTCACGTTCCTGCCATGTAACACTTGGGACTGATTACTTACAAGAACTGCCATTAAGATTATTTATGTATGTAAATTGTCAGGAAAGGCTTTTCTTCGTCGGCTACTTATCTCGGAATTCGGAGTGGGAGGAGTGGGAAAGCAAGCGAGATTTAATTGGCTTTTCCTATTATCCTCTTTTTCCCTATTTTTTATTTTTTTTTTTTTGAGTAAGGAAATTACGGTACGATATCTTATTTTATCTTTTTACCGTACTAGTACGGTATGAAAAATATTTACAGATTGGGTACGATATTTTTCATCATACAAGTACGTTATGAAAAATGTTTAGAGCTACGATACGATATCTTTTACAGTTCGAGTACGGCATGAAATATATTAAGAAGTGCGGCACGATATTTTTCTTTTTCACCGCGCTAGTATGGTATGAAATATATGTAGCGGTGCGGTACGATATTTTTCTCCATGTCCAATTACGGAGAGGAAAAAAAATGTACCGTGCCGTACCGCCCGCCTTGCCTGACGGTGGAATCTCACGACCTACATGATTCATCTGTGGGGTACAGAGACCTGAAGGAATAGCGTGTCTGGTCTAGCTCATCCTTGCATCAATTACCGTCTAGTGACGAAGTATAAGTGTTACATTACTACATGACATGAATGACTAGTGATGCACGGTGAAGCGTTAACGTTACCCTGAGAATCTGGGGTCGGCAAAGACTCACTGTCTCAATATACGACGTTGTGGTATCTCTCTCTGTCCGCCTGGCTGTCTGTCGTTCAGAGGTATAAAGAAACTACGACTATGGCGAGGGATGATCAGCTTCGCTGAACTTGTGCCTCGTCGTCGTGAACCATAGCTTGACTTGATTGGGTATATATATATATATGTAGAGAGAGATGGTTAACTCCAGTGCCCTTTGAACCTCTAACACACACACACGCACTCTCTCTCTCTCTCTCTCTCTCTCTCTCTCTCTCTCTCTCTCTCTCTCTCTCCCTCTCTCTCCCTCCGTACCTTCTAAACGGATAGGGATAATACCGAAGACTGCTTCGTCTTCTGTACCAAGTTAAAAATACCAATTAGCGAAGTTAAGCAACGGCTGGTCCGGTTAGTGCTGGGATGGGGAAACTTCTGGGAACACAAGATGTTGTTGAGATTAGAAAATAGTTTACCTGCCTCCCCTTGACTGTTTAATCTTCAGTAATTCAGCTGAGTACAGGGGAATCAGCGCAGTATATTTCCTCCACTAAAACTAGGAACATCATAGTGTCTACTGTGCACAGGATTTACTCTCTAGGAAAAAGAGAGACATTATACAGTATCGTATAATGAATTCCTTCCTTTTTTTTCTCCCCATACGTCGTAATTTGATGTACATGAATGACCTAGAATTTACCTAGGGGGTTACAGCAATAAATGAGCGAGACTGGGAAATAGTTCAAGGATATCGAGACAAATTAGCATAATAGCCAGATGAACTGCAAAACGGAATTCAAAACGCCGACAAAGGCAAGGTTACGCACTTTGGAGGTGATGAATCCAAACATGGCAATACAGTGAAATACGTACCTGGAAATCCGCTCTCTTATGGTAAGTGGACAAAGGGATCTTGGAACTGTTATTGATAAGAATCTGATGTAAAGTAAATAAGCGTTTAGCAGCTAGCGAAAAAAAACAGACCGAGTGCTAAGTGTTGTAGATAAGAGCATCGATCACAACATATCAATCGCGAGTCTTTTCATCGTGTTAGTAAAAGATCTTGATAACGCAGTCCATTTCTGGTCTATGAACCACATTAAGGATGAGGGTAGACATGAACAAGTACAGAGATGGCTGCAAACCTAATTCCAATGCTAATAAATCTACCTATCGCTAGAGGCGAAGGACACTAAATTTCCTTTTCACTTGAGAAATACATATGTTTATATCATTCTGATAAGAACTGTCGGTGATATCATGAAGACCTTTCTGAAATAAAGGACAGTAAGGTTACTATTTCAAATTGAAGAGAACTTGAAAGACCAAAGAGGTGATAAAAATGTGGAAGAAAGTCTCTTTGCTAATAGAACATATAAACATTGGAACAAATTACCTTCAAGCGTTCTTAGTACAAACATAAATCCCCTCTAAATCCGCTGGACAATTATTTCATATACCCGTGTGTTTGTTAAAAGAAACAAATGACTGAATTATACATATGATCCTACTAATACTTTGTTCTTTCATCTCATACTTGAAAGTAGATTCTCTCTAAATTAAACCATTGCTATAGTGTAGTATAGTGTAGCTTAGTGTAGTGTAAAGCAGTTTACTATGGTGCAGTCTAGTGAATCGTTCAGTATAGCATAATACTGGGCGGTGTAGTGAGTTAGTATAGATAGTGGCCAATGAGTATTCCAGTTCCATACCTTCACGTAATATTCTGTAACTGCTTTCCTTCAGCAATGCAATGCATTTTCTTTCATTCTCCTTCCTGTTGGATTTTCCGAATGAAAGGCAGCCTCCTAACTGTTCTCTCCTAACCTCAACTGTCTAGAGTGCTTGTCTAGCTGGCGCTGGATTTCTCACCAGCAGGCAGTCTCATTATAGGCCTGAGGACCCTTTTTTTTTGTGTGTGTGTGTGTACTCCTGTGTGCTTCTTATTCAGAGCCATCACTGTGCTCGCTGGGTTCATGGAACTTGTGTCGTGTTGTGCCATCTGGTGGCATGGGTGCCGAGCAGTGGACTGGGTTTCATAGGTAAGCTTTAATATGTGTGTGTGTGTGTGTGTGTGTGTGTGTGTGTCACATTTCATACAGGGACTTGTGTGCCCACTTTGCAAAAAGAAACCGTAAAATTATTTTCTTATTCACATATCTTTTTTCTTTACTGAACTTTTCGACCAACACATCAACGTGCCCACATAGTGGGCACATTGATGCACTAGCTCTCTTATCAGTTTTCACATACACCTTACTCAGGTCGACTTTAGGTATATATAGCTTAAACAGTGCCCTCTGGTAAATATATTTCAAAAGATAAACCAATTTCTCTTTCACAGGTTCAGTATCATTATGAAACAATCCAATCATCTCACTGTTCCGCGTATCTCAAGGCAAAATGAACCAGCACACTACGCTAGACGAAATGCTATACGAACTCCCCCTCGTCTCTAACTATCTCTAGTGGATTATGATAATCTCTTTGTGCATTCTGAGACACAGGATGACATTTCACTTACTTTATGAGAATATGTCTGCAAGGAAATTGCTGGTAATGATTCATAAACCCAGAGAGGAAATGTCACATTAAGATTTAATGGCTTTTGAATATCATCATACGACTCAAGTGCACTTCAGCAAAGTTTCAGGTATAGAGCAGCAGCTGCCAGTCAGTTGATAATGTCACTCTTAGCAGATGCAATGCCCCTCGTATAGTCCACAGGGAGGTTGGTATCGAGTCGAAGAGGTTTTTGAGTCATCAGAAACGGGTTTTCACGGCTTAAACTGCAATCTGAATTTGTAAGATTGAGTTGAAATCAGGTAGACTCATATCATTTACACCCACTGTTTCTCTTTTATTATATCCGTTTCAGTGCTGAACGCTAAGAGTTCAGTAATATTATTACACTTATAGCCATTATATATTTAATAGGGTTTTTCAATGCAACGCCCTTCGCAAACATCAAATGGAAAGTGATGAAACAAATATTTAAGATTTTCCCTTGACAGTAACACATCCAAAGTGTGCTAACACGAAACAGTGTGAAAATCTATTGGTTTAGTATCTTATGTAAAGCCATATCATACTGTTTTGTAGATACCAGTGTGGGAAAACTAGAGCCAGGAGCAACTGATACTGCTGTCTGTTCAATATATATATCAGTGACCTTGGGTGTGAGGCAGTGTTTCAATATTTTTCCACTGCACTGCTCATTTCGTTACAGTTTTAGGATAGTTTTGATTAACTTCCTCAGAGTTCCCTGTTTCGCGCAACGATATCGATGACTTCGGTAACTGAGTAAAGTTCTGCCGTTTGTCACAATGATCACATGGAGGAGTTCATAGCTGGACGAGAGAAACATCAGCAACGATGGGTACATCAGTGATATCACTGTTATCGGAAATTTAGTTTCGCTAACGAATGGAAAGAATTTCATATATATATATATATATATATATATATATATATATATATATATATATATATATATATTT
>JAYMFT010242771.1:0-11025 GCA_038088735.1 Panulirus argus
GAGAGAGAGAGAGAGAGAGAGAGAGAGAGAGAGAGAGAAAGAAGAGAGAGAGCGAGAAGAGAGAGAGCGCCAGCCTGCATTCATCAGCTCTCCGGTTACCTATCTTCTCCGATACCTTTCCGTCCCATTTACCGCGCTGCTGCTTAACCCCTCTCTCTGTTCTCCGGGTATTATTCCGGCCAACTGCTCTCATGAGCTGAGGTAGAGAGGAATGATCGCAGAAGATGTGTACGGCGAGTGTGGATGAACGCAGCAAAGGATGAGACTACTGATTCTACGGCCAGCGAGAGAAAGTAGGTGTAAACCAACATGCTAGCAAATCCACAGGTAGACAGACAGTAGAGATGTAAGGAAGCGGGAGAGAGAGAGAGAGAGAGAGAGAGAGATAACAGCATAGGGGGTGTCGGGTATGGTAGTTGGGAGGGCGAGCGAGCGAGGGAGGGAAGGAGTTCCGGGTGAGGGTAAGTGTGAGTCAACTGAGGGTTGAGTGACGGCGGGCGAGGCCAGGCAGTCAGGTGGCATCAGCTTACAACCTGCCCTACTGTGTGTCACGTCTCCTGCACACAGTCACGCGCACCAACACGCTACAACACTCCTCCAACACGTCACCAACACCACACACAGTCACGCGCACCAACACAGTACAACACTCCTCCAACACGTCACCAGCACTACACCAGTCACGCACACCAACACACTACAACACTCCTCCAACACCGCACACAGTCACGCGCACCAACACACAAAAAACACTCCTCCCACACACACATACACACACAGTCACGCGCATCAAAACATTACAACACTCCTCCAGCACGTCACCAACACCGCACACAGTCACACGCACCAACACATTACAATACTCCTCGAACACGTCACCAACATCGCGCACAGTCACGCGCACCAACACACAACAAAACTCCGCCAAAAAGCCTACGACAACACATTCAGTCACGCGCACCAACTATTAAATCACGCCAACACTTCCAAACATAGTAACGCACACACCAGAACATTACACTATCCTCCAACACACACCCCATCTCCACATACATAAAAAGACTTAATAAAGTATGATAAACGATGCAGCGGCATTCGAGCGGACACACACCGAACCCTCAACCCGCATGATTAAATAACAGCAGAATTAAATACACATTTACTGAGTAAAATCAAGTCTACTGTGTCGAGTGAGCCAGCCGAGTGGTGTGATACGGACGATGAGCCCTGCGGGGAAGCCTAGGAGGCGGGGTGGTGCGAGGCTGGGCATGTGATGCAGCGGTGGTGGTGACGTAAAGGCATGTGATGTAGTGGTAGTGGTGATGCGAGGGCTGGGCATATGATGTAGTGGTGGTGGTGTTGAGGCCGGGCATGCGATGTAGTTGACGTGGTGGAGATGCGAGGGCTGGGCATGCGTTGTAGCGGTGGTGGTGGAGGTGCGAGATGGGGCATGTGACGTAGCGGTGGTGGTGTGAGGCGGGGCATGTGATGCACCAATGGCAGTGGTGTTGATGGAGGAGTGAGACCGAGCAAGCCCTGTGGTGGTGGTGGTGGTGTGGTGGTGGTGGTGACGGAGGTGTGAGGCTGGGCAAACGGTGTAACAGCGATGGTGGTGGGGGGGCGTGCCATGGCTGAGAGGGGGCGGTGCCAGGGTGCCACATTACACTGGCCCCACCACCTGCACACACACAGACACACTGCCCTGTAACAATGCCTTCGTCACGCACACTTACCCTCCACCTCCACCACGTACATATATAAATGTCAAATACCATACAAATTACCAGTGGCCTGGGAGAAATCTCAACCCACCTAGAGCACGACGGTCAGACTCCTGGCATTGTGACAGCGTGACCTCTGACCTAATTATTCAGTGTTGGGGGTCAAGGGTCACGCTATCACATCGGAGGGTCGTACCATCTCGCTCAATGGCCTGAGTACTCAACCTTCCAAGTTCGTGCGAAGCAATACTATACAAAATCATTATACCAACTCTGCCATTACCACACAGCCTTTCTTATTGGTGCCATGTAAAAGTCACCACAAAGAAGTTCGGATATACAGGTAATAACTACATACCAGTATACTAACGCCAGCATGGACATTTACCTGTGTATATGTGGGAGGGTGTAGAAGTAATATTATTATAATAATAATAATAATAAATATTCGCTTCCCAACGTTCATTCTAGGTTGTTAGGTTAGGTTAGTTTATATCGAATAAAGTTAGAATCTGGAAAAAAAAAAAAAAAACTAGCCCCCACCCAAAAAAAATAATAAATAATAATAAAAGTAATAAATTATCATTATCATTACGATTATTACCGAGTCGTGCAACTAAATGAGAAAATGTACAAGGGTAAAACAGATAATAAACACAAGTGGGACTGCAACAAGGGGACGAGGGGTTAAACAGACAATCTTTTCACAAACACTGGGGTGGCAGGGTAAAGCTGATGATATATGTGCGTGTGTGTGTGTGTACAACCTCTTCTACAAACATACTCGCTGACTCACAAGAGTTAGTACCTAAGGCAAATTTCCTTTGGGAGGGAGGGAGAGAGAGATAGAGAGAGAGAGAGAGAGAGAGAGAGAGAGAGAGAGTTATGTAACATGGTATATACTGGTGGGAGGACTTCCTCTGTAGGCAAGAAAAGTGAGCCCGTATGGTTACGGGGATTAAGGAGAAGTAAGGTGAGTCTGTGTGTGTGTGTGTGTGTGTGTGTGTGTGTTGTGTGTGTGTGTGCCTGCTGTTGGTGCAGCCAGGTGAGACTAGGTTGGGGAGCGGGTTAGTAACCCTACCTGTGAGCGCCAGCCACAACACTGCCTCCCTTCCTCTCTCTCTCCCCCCCGGGGCTTGGCTTCACCTACCTCCATTTCCACGCACCTGGCTCCTTCGCACACACTCACCAGCATCGAACTATGGCAGATTCCCCTACGCCACAGTCACGGCCGGGGACAGCTACTGGCACCCAAGGACAAATTACTGATAGATTAATGGCGGCTGCAAGTGAGAGGCGCGGAGCAGCAATGGTGATGGTGAAGGGCGTCGGTGTGTGTTGGTTGGTTGGTTGGTTGGTGGTGGTGCAGGCGGCGGCGGGGCAGCGTCGGGCAGCAGCAGCAGCAGCAGGTCGGGACACCATGGCCGTGTCATGTGTCCACCGCCCCGACCACATCCCGCCAGCCTTGCCGATTCTGCCAGATAATATGACGAATCCTCCCCATCACCCTACACGTCCGTGTCGCCCCGTCCAATTACTATTCTCCTCACGCGTCTCGCTCTTACCTCTCACATACTTACGCCTCTTTGACTAGGACTATACCTACTCCCAGCCAGCGTCATCTTGCCCAAACGTGATTCATAATCCACTACATCCCGAGCAAAGGTCACAGCAAAAGTAACAAGAAAAAATATAATAAAAGGTCGTTCACTTATAGGCCGAGTAACCCGGTAACACAGGGTAAAATGTGGCTAGCGTTTGTCAGGTGAGGTGGGGTGGGGTAGCAGGCATGCGGGTGACCATTATATTTGTACCCCCCCCCCCTCACCCCGCCACCACACAAGCCGGGCTCAGACCTGCTCACTTCTCGCTCACAGTCCCTCGCTGAACCTTACACACACATTCTTGGGTCATTAACATATGCTGTCTCGCTTACGCTAAGTTATGCTGGAAAACAAAGAGAGTATCAGTGAAGAGGCGTGGCGGGGTAGTGTAGGATACGTAACGGTGGCATGGGAGGGGATGGGTTGAGGAAGGAGAGGTGGGGAGGTGGGGTCAGTCTGTGGCTATCGTGGCTTACAGTGTCAACAACCATCGTCCCGTTCTCCCCCTCCAACACCCAAACATCACCCGAGAGTACCGAGAACATCACTCTTACAATCCATCACCAAATACTGCTACTAATCTTCCGCCATGCCAATCGGCGAGTAATGACCCTGCTACGGAGGAATGTAATCAGTGTTGTGAAATAATCAATGAGAAGAAAGTTGATGACATGCAAGTCAATGCGGGCAGGACGCTGGCTGGTGGCTAGGTTCAAGGCAGGGCGAGCGGGGCGGCGGCCGCCTCCTGAACAAACGGACTCTCTCTCTCTCTCTCACGTGATAAATGGATCTTTCACGACGACGTTCTGTATCACCCCAATTTTCTTGTTAATCACAATCCAGAGGGATGGCGTCTCTCTGGTGCAGCTACACAGCAAGTCTGTGGCGAATAAGGGCCCGGGCCGCCCGCCCGCCTCCCATCACCACCACCTTATGTCATATTGTCACACCCGCCTCTCACCACCATACAAGTCACTGACTGCCCACCAACACCCGGCGGAACCCAGTCACTGACCCACCCAACACACCTCCACCACAACCAGCTCACTGGTGGTCAACACAGCCGTCTCACTCACTCACTACCGCGACAACCTCCCACTTCAGCCCACCCACTTCCCTCCTGCGTAATCCCAAGGTTAGCAATTGGTCATCGTTACCATCTGCACACTGGCAACATGCACATCTCCCCAAACAAGAGCCACTGAGCATCCCGATGACGGTCGACCCACCACCGCAACTACCACACTAACCCACCCCCAGGCCACGTAATGGTGGCAATGACCTCCCACAGCTACTAGGCAATCACACACTTCCATACTCACGTACCACATCAGCGTGTAACAAGATCCTCAACGTCAACTGCTGATACAACCTGGCCTTTCGAAAGAATAATAATATCCAGCTGTTACGATCTGCTGGTACGAAAGTTCAGGCATCTCACAGTGGTGGTGGCGACCCCGAGTAGTTATTCTTGAACTCATACTTCATCTGTTGCCCCAGCAAGAGTCAGGCCAACAGTCTGGTTTCTATGAAAGGTCCTTCAACTCCCCCCCAACACATGGATAAAGTAGTTGCTGCTGCCTGATAAGGAAGGATGTGATCAACCCTGTCCATGTATCCAATCACCTCATCCAACACATGCATCGCTCATTACCTTCAATGAATCTTTGGCTCAAGTAGAAGACATAAATCAATCATTAAGAAATACTTCTTTTTTTTTCCCCGCTTAAAGCAGATGTTGCAAGCGCGGTTTAGGCTGGCGGGGTCCGCAGCTCGCCGGCCAAAACCCGACCCGCTACAAAAACTCGCCCCGAGAGAGACCCCCACTTGTACGCACGGGCCGCTCGACATCATAACAAGCAAGGCCTACGTAAGGTCTTGTTATGCTGGACACCTATCCCACATACCTTAGCAATACTCACTTTGCTCTCCACGCCACAAACCACCCACCTTAATACCACCAACACCAACGCCACCCTGCATATCACAAACCATTCCCTCAACGGACGGACGGATGGTAGGTCATACGCGGCCCCTCGCTCCCTCACCAACATTCCAGGTCGCTGCTACCCATGATCATTGCTGCCGGCACCACACAACGCTAGTTTTTTGACTCGTGTGACACCAGGTTAAAACCTCCTTTAGAAAAGAGACTGTGGAAGGCAGCGAGGAGGAGGAGGAGGAGGAGGAGGAGGAGGAAGAGGAGGAGGAAGGTGGTTTTCGTGGAGGACGAGCTGCGGTGTTGGTGGTGGATAAGAGGAACAGCACGCGACTCGTAACCTGATCCAATCCCGTCAGCCACACCGCCTCCAACATCCAAGCCGTACCCAGCGACAACTCCAGCCACTAAAACATTTATATAACGCCATTACCCGGGCACAGATTTGATGTGAGGGATGGTATACTGGCGGCCCAGGCCACACAACACTCGCTACACCAGGCAAACTTCTATACGATGGTATCGCACGCCTTTAACCCCTTGAGAACGGAGGTTGCGATCCTCGAGCACGCCTGTGTGACCCCTCGTGTATGAAGACATGGCCCTAAACCTGACCCTTAATGGTCGGGTCAGAGGTCAGGCCATATAATACCCAGGGGGTCCGTCGTGCTCTAAAGGTCAAACCACGTAATTTCGGCACAAATTTCTGTCCCAGGCCCTCGAGAGAGGGGGACACCGGACACCGAACAAACACTCCCTCACCCGTGACCACCCACTTGATAACTCCTATAAAGAACCACTGATGACTTCCGCTCTTAGTGGTGGCCCATTAGCAATGACGAGCCGCACTGTCTTGGCCCACTAGCAGGAGATGGAGGAAGGTGCGGCGTTCGCTGTGCCGATAGTAGATCCTCATCGTGCTGCACCAAGAGTTTTTACCCGCACCTCTTCTGGTCATTACCATCTTTCCCAACATACCACTGGTAACTAATTACAGGGGACCAGAAACGCTGCTGGTAACGAAGAACAACTGTCTTAAAAGAAAAAAAACACCCTCGAGTACAGCGTTACTATCCTTGGGTATTGTGCCCTGGCGACACCTAAACGGTCAGGATGAAAGGTCACGTTTGTATATTACCCCCCAAAGGGTCGTGCCATCCAGCTCAATGGGTAGTACCGACGTGCCCAACGAGTCAACTTTGACAAGTTAGAGGCGATGACAGTCTGGACAGTGTGTGTGTGTGTGTGTGTGTCACGACCCGTCTGTTAATTAATGCCGTCTACACACACGCAAGGTGATTAGCAACACACTTTTTCACAGACTATTGATGATGGTATGTGGCAGTGTCATAACCCCGCACGGAGGACCAACACTTCTGTCTGACGCGGCACTGGCGTCAACTGTCGCTGCCATGACTCCAGTACCTCCTGACCCATACCACTTTCTTGACACCTGCAGTGACGACGACAACAATTCTGCTGACACCACAGGTGGAGGAGGCCAACACTGTCTTTGACACCTGGGTGGTGATGTCACACCACAGCGACACATCTGTTGTGCTGACACACTGCCTTGACACGCTACTGGTGATGATCAACTCCTGACACACACACACACACACACACTAGATCTTCACACGCCAGAAGTGATCACCAATATTCTTGAAAAACCAGTGATAGTACACACTGACCAGACAGAGTCTTGACAGTCAGCAGTTACGGTAATGACACGGTGCTGGTGACGTCAACCTCGTGAAGTTAACACACGGGCCTGACCCGCCCTTAAGAAACCTGTGGTGATGCTCAAGCCTGTCTTCACACAACCCACTGCAGTGATGCGGTTCATTCCGTCACCCACAACTTTACCTGAACAAAGTGGCCTGACCTGGAAAGTGCGGTGGTGACACACTAGTGTCAAGACACACCTGCAACAAGTGACAGCAGCATCACTTTCTTTGTGGTGATGATAACCAAAACTGTCTTTGTAACATACTGGTGATGTAGACAAGCTTGGTCACATGCACAGCTGTGGAAATGACAGTTTCTGCCGGGACACATACAGGCATGAAACGCTCCGTACAGAGAGCCACCGGCACTTACGGCCCACAATGTTCCGAGACCAGTGGTGATGACCAGGATCACTCCTGACGCACTTGTAGGTTCATGACGGACTACTTCCCAGCGGGTGATGATGCCTGGCGCTGCCTTGATACACTTGGCGTGATGACAAGGAGTAGCCGGATACACTAAAGGCTACGACCGACACTATCTGGACACGCATGGGAGGACGACACACGATGGCGTGGCACGCCAAGGGACTGGAACCTTCAATGTTTTAAGGAATCTTTTTTCTTTTTTTTTTTTCTATTTTCAAACATTCGCCAGTCCTCAGCCTGGCACAGACCCCTGTCTTTCCACCCCCCCCCCTGACTCCCGCCAACACTGCTACTCTCTGGACATACACGAGTACTGGGTCTTCCCATTTCTCTCTCATACGAGGCGACGTTAAGCAGTTCCTCCTCCAGAACCAACTTGATATTTCTCAATGTACGGCAGATCTCCGATGATTTTCGCCCTCTGGTAAAGGGGCAGGAACGTTACACTTCTGAATACGAGGCCTTGTTCGCATTCGCCGTACGAGGTGCTGAAGAGGTTCCGATGGTTTGCTCGGCACGAGCCTCAAGTTGATGGGTAAGGACTCCAGCCATGGTATGTCAGGTCTGGCGCGCCACTCGACACAACTCTGGGTGCAGGTAATGATCCGGCCAGGTACAGTCTTGGTGCCGGCTTAAAGGGTAAGTTTTAATCGAAGTAATGCGTGGTGTGTGCGAGGGAAGCTGCCAGAGAGTCCACCTCCGTCATGGATCACGGTTAACCTCTCGAGCACGAAGGCAAGACCCTGAGGCATGAGATGGCCCCCATCTCTGACCTGATCCTTGGGAGGGGGTCACATCTAAGGTACGACCACCACACCCAGAGGTCGTCTCGTCGTGCTCCGGGAGTCAAGCCAGAGACAGATGGTGCTGCCGGCGTCCCTGGTGGGTTAGGCAGGAGCTGTCACTTGCCACTACACACACACACACACACACACACACACAAAGCCAATTGAACTATGGCTTGATATCCATCCCTATCAACCAAAGGCAGAGGAGATATCAAGACATCACCAGTCGCGTGTGGCTACATGTGGCTACAGGACTAGTTACGAGCGCTAAAACATCACGTGCTCACCAACCTACGTCAGCAATGTGGCATTAAGGTCCTCTGTCCTCGCTACTTAAGTAGGACGGGAGTAGCAGTGGTATAATGGGCCTGATGGTTGTGGCGAGTGGACGGCACGCGTCAAAGTCTCTCCAACAGTCTGGAGCAGGGTCAACGACCAACATCATAACTCGCGAACCTCAACATCTTGATCCACAATGTGGACGTTGGCGGGTTAGGGAGATTCCCCGACTCCAGGAGCAGTGACAGTAACTCGAAGCTGGGACAACACCACGAGAAAGAGTGCCACAACACCAACAGCAGAGACGGAACCCCCATCAGGGACACCAACGTCATAAGGGGCGCTGTTACACCACCACCACCACCAGAAGCAATAAGAAGAACACCAAAGTCACCGAAAACAAGACCAGAAACACTGACAACGCCACGAGAGATGCAGTGGCACCAACACCAACAGAAGCACTCGACAGCACCACCAGCAATGACAACACCAGAAGCGTAGATACAACCACCAGGAAAACTGACACCACCATCACCAGAAGCAGTGACAACAAAGTCATAATGTCTTGTTTACACAGTAGTGCATGTGTCAAGGGGAATGAGGTCGATCGCACTTTTGTGTGCAGCCTCTACTACTTCAGCTGCAAGAGAGCAAAGGGCCTCCTGCATCTACACACTTTACCCCAGGGTGGGAATACTAATATGGCAGACGGAAAATTAGAATTGCATCAGCTTGTTAATATGGGCCCGGTGTTCGTGTGGTGCGGTGGAGGCGGAGGCGAGCCTTATCGATAACTCATGTATTACTGTCCCCGGGGATGGTCTTGACGTCCACGTGACGGGAACACTGACGGAGGGCAGCACGCGCAAACAGCAACAACATGAAAACCCTGTAGCAACGGCAGCGGTGGGGGCGGTGATGTGCAGGGAAGGCGGTGAGGTGACAGCCTTGTTATGATGGCGTCACATTTGAGAGCCGACGAAGGGAAAGGTCAACTGGACCTCCAACACCCGCGCGCGAAGCTACACCAGCAACGGCCGACAATGCATATTACCTGAAGACAAAAGCCCCGGCACAAAGCAGCAGCAGCAGCAGCAGCTCCGCAAGAACAGTCTCTTCACATCTACAAGATGAGTTTCGCCCACACCCGACACTAGAAAAACACATTCCCACAACAAACGGGATCCAAAGCAACGGAAGCTGAGCGCGCATTAGAAGGTTCCACTTTACTCCCCACCGGGAGAACAATGGTAAAACTTTTACGTACCACGATGCGAACCTTAGATATGACGATGGCCAGGTCTGTGACCTGACTCTTTTAAAGGTCAAGCCAAAGGTCAAGTCATCATACCACCACATCTCGAACTCCCCCGTCATGTACGTGTGACTCAACAGGGGGAGGGCAACACCAATCCTCATCCGCCAGTGTCCTTCCGCGGCTCCACAACCCCCGCCTTCAGTGGGCCTAATGAGTAATCGATGCCCCACCTAATCCACAGCCCCGCCTTCTGACAGGCTAATCCGCCGAGACTTCCCAAACCTTCCGCCTAGCGACTAAATCATATCAAACAAACCAAATGAACGTACTTGGAGGAGGGGGGGTTGAGCACCGGCTGACATTACCCAATGAACTACTTGTCTGGCCAATCATAACCAAACACATTCACTCACTCACCACCATCTTGCCCGAGTTTTCGCCTCGACAACAAACCGTTTGCAGTATCCAACTGGAGCCATCAAAGCTCAAGCTATAATTACTAATGTATATTCTAATGAACGGGTGCGAACTGAAAATCATTCAAATTGCTCCCATGCATTCATTAATCAACAGATCTGGCGATCCGGCAGAGTCAAATCAAGGATATTTCCCGCACTCTGTGCAAAATTACTTGTGTAACTTCACAAATGCCATCTAGAGAGAACGAGCTTTTACTTTTAAGTGCCCCCTAAAAGTAAGTCTCAAAAGTCCCGTATAACGTTAATAAGAGAGATAAAATAATCCATAAATGCTGCCGATTTTTTTTTTTCATTTACTTTGCATAACGATCAGAAATCACTATGATCAAAGGAATAACATAGTGCCAGCATCTACCTCGGCTGAACCAGCATCAACAAGACAGCCAATAAGCTTTCACCGGGAGAGCGAGATAATTATGCAACTAATCTATGTACTGGCTACTCTCCGGCAACAGAATGGCGCAAGTTACACTGTTAATGACTTTCAAAACTGGTGCGATGGAACGCCGCGAGTTTCGTATCAGCAAGTTTAAACAGATGTAAACAGGTGAACTGAGGACGTCACTGTAACAGCAGAGTAAAAGAATTGCTGTTTTAACTTTACAGGAAGATGTTTAGAGCAGCAAGACCGTAAAATGGGACTTTCCGTGCAAAAAGCCATGTAAAAGGTGTGCAGTTCTAACAAAAAATCAATATACTGTAGTAAAGTTTCAGTGCACACATACGCTATATATATATATATATATATATATATATATATATATATATATATATATATATATATATATACACACAAAAAAA
>JAYMFT010242782.1:0-11024 GCA_038088735.1 Panulirus argus
GTCTCTAGCTGTCATGTGTAATGCACCAAAACCACAGCTCCCTATCCACATCCAGGCCCCACAGACCTTTCCATGGTGTACTTTATTGCCATTTCCTATGTTGGTGAGGAAGTAAGAGGAATAGATGAAGAAGGCAGCAACCACTTACATTCATTTTCTAGCTGTCATGTGTAATGTACTGAAACCACTGCTCCCTATCCACAACAGGCACCTATAGACAACAGCATGGTTTAACTTGGGTGCTTTACATGTCCTGGTTCAGTGCACTGACAGCACGTTGAACCCAGTACACCACATCATTCCAATTCACTCTATCTTGTGCACTCCTTTCACCCCTTTGTATGTTCAGGTTCCAATCACTCAAAAGCTTTTTCATTCCATCCCTTGATTTCCAATTTGATCTCCCCATTTTTCTTGCTCCCTCCACTTCTGACACTTGCAACTTCTCTGTCAACTTTTCCTCACTCATTCTCTCCATATGTTCAAACCACTTCAGCACCCCCTCTTCAGCTCTCTGCACCACACTATTTTTATTACAACTATATCTTACCCTTTCATTACTTACCCGATCAAACCACCTCACACCACACTTTGTCCTCAAACATTTCACTTTCAGCACATCCATCCTCCTCCACACAGCCCACGTCTTGCATCCATAAAATATTGTTGGCATTACTATACCTTTAAACATACCTACTTTTACCCTCACAGATAATGTTCTCTCTTTCCACACATTCTTTAGCACTCCCAGAAACCTCCGACCCCTTATATAATATATATATCTATCTATATCTCTGACACCCATTCCCTCTAAAAACTCCCTCAAGAGTGTAGCCAATGGCATTCCCTCCAGAAACTCCCTCAAGAGGGTGGGCACTGGCAAAAGACTCTCCATAGCTGGCGAAATCCAGTTGCCTACTCAAGCTTACACTGTGAGTGAAAAGTCACCTTTGGCGAAGTTGCATCATTGGTAGTGCAGTCTTATCAAAGAACTTCTCACTCCAAAGTAGTCCAGATTTCCCTGCAACTGGAAGTACAGCAGCTTTGGGCTACTGAAGCCTTTACAAACAAGTCCTAGAAAATTCCAAGGACTCTTTAACAGAAATTGGTCTCAGGGTAATCATAAATAAATAAATAAATAAATAAATAACCCTAGGTCCATTTTTATGGAACTGTTGCAGCTCTGAGGATGTGCTACAATTAGAAGCACAGACACAGAAGCAAACAACAGGTTTACAGAGCTAGGCGACTAAATGTACAACAGTGATAGAATAAATTACCCAGAGGCCAAGCTGGAAGACCTAACACAAAACATTCAGTATATAGTAACACCAATGAAGTCAATGTAGTTATTCTGCATGGGACCATCATTCAGGCTCAGGGTAAGCCTGAAGATATCCTCCATAAGTATAAGATGCTTACTAGGAAGTTTAAAGAAAGTTAAAGGAAAGTTGTTTTAAAGTGGAAGTCCTCAGTAGGAATATGATGTGAGAAATGTAACTCTAAGTAGGATGCTAGGTATCTGTGACAAAGTACATTACATCTGTAAGGCTGAGGGAATTAGCCAAATATAGTAGCTGGAAACGATTTCTAAAAACCTATCATCATAAGTGTAGTTCTTTTAGCTTGTTTTCATTGTCTATGTACTTACTTGTCTGGCTCCAAAAACTGCAGCGATATTTTCTTTAAGAGTAGGGTACCCACTAGTTGATACTAAAACAGTCTTCTTGCCCTTTTCTGTTTGGTTTGTGCATGTAATCCTGTTGGAAATAATCAGAATCAATCTTGTTTGCTATAAAATACGGAGTGTAATTTTAATTTACATATCCACAACTCCTCATGGAGCTATGCAGTTTCAAAGCTGCACTACAATCAGTTGCAGGGTAATGATGAACTATTCTAAAGTAATAAGTTCCTCAACGAGAATCTATGATTATACATCGATGATTATATGACCTAAATGAAGGTGACTCTTATCTTGCTGTGTAAGCATGAGCATGATGAGTCCAGTAATATCATACATACTGTACTACAGTGTTTATGGACACAATGGACTAAGACTCTTCACTCAAAAATAACAAACTTGCATCTAACCTTAAGAGTCAAGCTTGATGCCTTCCAGCCAGTAATCTGAACTGTCTAGGAGGATACCATCTTAAGCAGTTGAAGACACTAAAAACTTGAAGGGTGTTCCATGCAACATTTGTGTTACTTGCACAACAGCATAATTATCAAAAGTAAAATGAAAACGAATAACAATATTGTTTGGAAAGCATAAAAAATATCGTAAAAGATGTAGAATATGCTTCAAGTTATGAGTAAGGTTATGTTCCATGTTAAACCTTTTCATAAGGGGCATAACTCACATAAAATTTAAACAAGAGTTATGAGTCTAATGCCACATCATCATGTTCTCCAGGTATATGCATAAACTAAAATGTGTACAGTTTGATGCTTTTGGCCTGACCCTTACAGGTCAGGTCAAAACATGTTCACTAAACCATTGTGTGACTCTCAAAGACAGACAGAAAGACAATGATAACAATGGACACAGCAACCCCTATACTGTTTTTTGAATGTCGAACAATACACAAGAATACCAAATCTAAATGAGAGCCTAATTATGGTTTTGGCTGTACCTAACATAAAGATATGATAAGAGAATTTCTGCCTATCTATGGATTTCATTCACATTTACATAAAGTAAAATAAATCAAATTCAATAGTAATGTTCCAGAAAAAGTATCCATTAAGTGAATTTTCATCTAATGAGACCAGTTTTCCCATATGATCCCATGTTAAACGCAAAGTTATTTTCCGGGCAAAAACTTTTCAACTCAAAGACCCATGCTGTAACTTTAGATGTGGTATAGTCTGAAGGATTTAGACCCAAAAAACCTAATCTAACAAGTATAAACTTCTTTTTGCAGGTACCTGTATATACCTAATATGTATGGATCATGATGAGGTGCCTGAGGATTGGTGGAATGCATGTGTAATGCAACAAAGGCAAGTGTTTGAATTACTGAGGTATATATTTGTTAAGTGTACCTGATAAGTTGTATGGAAGAGTGGTGATTAAGAGAGTGGTGGCATACACAGAACACCAGACTGGGAGGGAACAATGTGGTTTTAGGAGTGGCAAAGGATGTGCAGATCTGATGTCTGCTTTGAAGAATGTAAGAGAGAAATACTTAAGAGAAACAGATGGATTTGTGTGTAACATTTATGAATCTGAAACAAGAATAAGATAGGACTGATAAAGATGCTTTGTGAAAGGTGTTATAGAATACATGGTGTGTAAAAAAGCTATTAGAAGCAGTAGATGTTGGTAGAGAGAAGGGAGAGCAGTTCCAGGTGAAGGTGGCTCTTGGTCAGGGGTGTGTGATGTTACCATGGCTGTTCAATCTATTTATGGAAGGTGTGAAGGAGGTAAATGCAAGGGTCTTGGAGAAAGGGGCAGGTATGCTGTCTGCTGATGTGGGGGGGCCTGGGAGGTGAGTCAGTTTTTGTCTGCTGATGACAAAGAAGATACGTGAGAGAAACTGATGAAGTTGATGTCTGAGTTTGGGAGAGTGTGTATGAAATGAGGAAGTAGACAGTGTACATGAATAAAAACAAAGTTAACAGATTTAGCAGTGTAAAGAGACATGTTAACTGGGGTGTGAGTTTAAATGAAAAAAAATTGTTGTGGACATGGTAGTAAATGGAACCATGGGAGCTGAGGTAAGTCAAAAAGTGGGTGAGGGGATGAAGGTCTTGGGAGCATTGAGGAACGTGTGTAAAGAGAGGTCAATAACCGAGAGGGTAAAAAAGTGTATTTCTGAATGTACAGTGTACTAACAGTGGTATAAGGATGTGAGGCATGAGCTACAGATGAGAGTGTAGGGGAGAGAGTGAATGTGTTGAATATGAAATGTTTGAGATGTGGGAGGGTTAATCAAATTAGAAAATTATTGGGTAAGAGAGAGGTGTGGTAATAACAAGAGTATCTTGAGAGAGCAGAAGAGGTTGTGCTGATATGGTCTGAACACATGGAGAGAATGAGTAAAGGAGAGGTTGACAAAGAGATATGTCAGAAGTGGAGGGGGCACGGAGAAGGGGAAGACTGAATTGGAGATGGAATATTGGAGTGAATAAGCTTTTGAGTGCAAAATGGTACAAGACATGCACAGGATTGAATTACATGAAGCAATGTGGTATACAGGGGGTGATGTGCTGTCAAAGGACTGAACCAAGACAGATGGATCAGCTGGGGAAAACCACATAAAGGTCTGTGGAGCCTGGTAGTAAATAGAAGGGGCTGTGGCTTCAATGCATTGTGGATGTATGGATGTGAAAGAATGTGGCCTTTCCTTCTTCCGTTCCTAGTGCTACCTTGCTAACACAGGAAATGGTGAACAAGTATGAAAAGGAAATTTTGAAAAGTTTATAGAGCATCTATCTATCTGCATCTAAAAATGTTTTGCTAAGATTATAGCATGTTCAGACCACAAACACTGGCCTATAGAGTGCATGTATTTCTGAAATTTTTAAAAATTCAAAATCCATACAGCACTTGATCACAAGGATTAGAAAGTTTTGATAAGTTAACTGAATAAACAGTTTCCTTTTAAGTGACAAAAGAAGTACCTGATCACAAGGATTAGAAAGTTTTGATAAGCTACATGTATAAACATTTTCCTTTTAAGTGACAAAAGAAGTGCTAGCCCAGTTACGCATATATCACTAACAAGATACAATGTAAAGATAAAATGTAGTCTTTGAAAAAAGGTCATGGATTCTGAATAGCTAACAACTGAGTGAACTTTTATGAAACAACCTTTCAGACAAGTTACAATTTGTCTTATGCCACTCAATGCCTCTGATGCTAAAAAAAAAAAAAAAAAAAAAAAAAAAGCATATAAAGTTTCATGGGAAAAGGTTTATTTTCTTTGAGTTATAAAGTAGGTTATGTAATATACTGATTTTCTTCATACTTGACATTACTCATGAAGATACAAGCTAGAGATATGAGTCTCATGCATTTTAATTCTTTATATGGGGAAATGAATGTATAAAATTTCATGGGTATCTGATCTAGAGTCTTCAAGTTGTGACTCCCAATGATGGATAACAGATTATGGAGAGACGGAAAGAAAATGAAATGGACAACGATTTCTCTGTGTCTTCCATGCAATGCAGAGGACAAAAATTGTAATGCAATACTGAAAATCATGATATCAAGAAAATGAAGAAAGAATTTTTTCATGTACTGATAAATGGAGAAGAAGAATGTGGTAAGTTTTTAAAAGGATGAATTTGGAACGGGCAAACATAGAAAAAAGGCTAAAAGCTGGTAGTCTGAGACAGAAAATGATAGGGCATACTAATTTCTGAGTGCTTTCCCCTTATGGGCAGTGACATCATGAAAATATATTTGAAGATTATGCATTGATAAACCTACTTAAAACCTAGTCAGGCATTAACCATTAAGTGATTTTATCACAGTAAATAAACTTTTATAGATCTCATATCATGCACCAATATCACAAATAATTCTTAATCAACAACCTTACGTAAATGAGGCTCACATTAACTTACCTAACCCCTGTAGATATCAGACAGTAAGAATAGAGGACCTGGACCATTTTACTGAACTCCTTCTTGATATTGCGATGAAACTCTTTGTGTCGTACAGGTAATGTTGAGAAAAGTCCCTCTAATGAGACTGTCGTCCCAACCTAGAGGCAGGAACTTCATGATAAAGGGTGAACACATAAATGAGATAATAAATTAGAAAAGCCTTATACAAATGTTAATTCTACTTCAACTTAATATTCATATCTGCAATCTAAGCAAATGACTAATGTGGCTTGCCTGTATAGAGGATATACATCAACAAACTAGTGTATGTGAAACAAATGTAACCTCGTCTAAATAGTACTGCACATTATTTTCCATATCAAACAAATGACCCAGCTACTTCCTCAGAACACTATGAAATTTCAATGTTTGAACAAACGGGTGCCTCCACAAAAGTAATCATGTATACAAGAAGAGTATACAAGAATGCATGTGGAATGAGAGAATATGGTAATAGAGAGAAAATATGGAAAGAAAGAGAGTTACTTTTGAGTACATATACTGATTTCTTTTTTCTAACAGAGGAGGCCGCTGAACCTAAACACTAAAAGAGCTTTATTTTCCAGAAAAAGAATCCAGCTCCCCTCTTCATCATTCATCCAGGCAATCACTAACTAGTGAAAGAAATTAAATAACTAGCAGGCCCCAACCAAGGTCAACTAATTCATGGGCATGAACATCATATAATAGGGGAAAAGCCTGGTCCAAGAGCACCACATACAAAGATGAGTGGTAACAAGTAAATGTATCCCTCCCCATATCTGTGACCAGTTAAAAAACACTGACATACAGTCAACACTAGCTTAGTGCAGTAAAAGAAATAAAAATTAATGAAAGACAAATAAGCCCAAACATTCTACATTTAAACCCTTTAGGATTGCCTGTATACAAGTATGGCTGCTGGTATACAGGACTGTAAACATACTTGTATAGGTTGCCTTCTCCTGCCCTCAAACAAACTGGAAGGATTACCATCTCAGTGTCAAAAGTTACTGTGATGACCAATGGGTAAAATTCCTCCATGCCATCAGTTACCCGTACACCCAGATATGTTCCAAAGCAAATGTACTTCACAAAGCCTTGCTGAGCTCTGTTTTTTATGGGATGAAAATAATGTGTGTATATGCACAAACTGTATATAAGTAATAACAACAATAGCAATATAACTGTAACGGTGTAATTTGTTAGTGTAGTAACAGCAGTTTCTTACTGTACATGGAGAAGCATTCACTGTAATCATCATATTGTATTATTTAGTATGTATCATTTGACAAAATTTTCAAAAGTGCTAATTTTGCAAAAGACTGTGGAAAGAATAAATCAAACAAGTATGTGAGTGAATGACTTGACCAAGTGCATTGTTGGTGGTGGAGGGGGAATGTGAACAGAAGTGCAGAGCCCGCCTGCAGGTGAGCCCATATCTAAGCCCAGTTGGCTTGCCAAATTCAAATGAGCAGCAGAAAAAGTTATAAGGGCCAGATGCATAGAGAATATGTATGTAGTTTTAAATATAACCAATATGCATGATGTAAAAAGGGTTTTTAGCATATGGACATAGCTTGATATTGACAGCCTCAACCCTTTCACTCCTAAGCTTGGTCTTATTCTTTAATTCCCTCCAACCTAAGGTCTTTTGAAAACTAAAAAAAAACTAAAAAAAAAAAATAAATTTATAAATCAATTCAAAATTATAATGAAAGACATAAGCGTCAGGAAAGGAAAAATTTAAGTGAGCAGTCATAATTCCTTTATTTTCCTTAGCAGTAAGATAGTGTGTGAAGCTGTTTCTTTCACTTAACCCTTCAACATGAGGCCCATATAAAATGTAACACTAGTAATCATCACTATCATAATCCTCTAAATCATTACTTCCCGTCAAAGTTACTCCTTATTGCTTCCTATAGTTTCATGTGTTTAAGTCTGCAGCTGCAAGAAACTCAATTATTACTCTTATGGCTACTTTTCGGACAATGTTCACTGTGAAATTTCTGAGGGTGCACAATTACTGCTGATGAAATATGTTATCTATGTATGGTTCATGGCTGCACTAGGAGATTCAAAGCAAGTCAGGACACATCAGCACATATGTCGTATATGTGAAGGACTCTGGCCCTAAGTGTACGACATACTATTGTAGGACTGAAAGGGTTACTGACCCTGGCAATTGATACGCCTTAAGCCCAAACAACCACCTAACCAACTAAGAAAGGTGATTTTTTCTTCTGTTTTTCTATTTCATATCCTGTTCCCTGATAGAAATGAAATATTTTTCTTATATTTTTGAGCACCTCCAGTCCTGGGGATGGCATGAAGATTTTTCTAGCTCAGAATTTAGAGTTATTAACTCAAAATCTGCAGACTGTATGCTTTAGAAAAAAACACAGTAAGGGAGGAAATTCTAATAGTGAGAAGTAAAAGGCATGACCCAAAGTGAAAAGATGTTCTAATGAATGGTAACTACAATATAATAATTGCATGAGGTAGAGAGGTGCAATGGGGGCAGCTGGCTTCATAAGAAAGGGGGATGAAAAAAAATATGTGAACACTACTTATGGTAATGTTGGGCCATAAACCAAATTACTTGTGTTGACTATCTCTCCAGCTTTTGGAGGTATGAAATATGACTACTGTGCAAGCAATTTGTGAAAAAGTTTCGATAAACATATCAGTTGCAGTTTAATCATAAACAACAACATAAGTCTTGCTTCTGCTTTTGTACACAGTTTCAAAAACATTGTGATCAGGCTATCTGTGTAACTGTACACCATCTGACTGGCTCCTCTCAGGTGCTGCATATCTTAAATAATATTGGTCACATTGCTTCATTTGATACGATACTAAATTTAGAAAACGGTCTCACTCAAATGGAATTCTTATGGGAATGTAAGCAGTTGGATACAAGGTAGTGAGATACAGGAATAAAAAGGGCAATGCATGGTGGACAGAAGAGATTAGAAATGCTGTGAAGAAGAAAAGCACACATGGTATATTGCTCAATAAGAATGTACCAGTGGAAGTTCAGTAAAGGAGAACATAAGAATACAAAATATGTAAGCGTAATGTAAATAAGCTGAGAGAGGAAAGCGAAGGAATGGATGAAGATTTTGGAAGAAAGTTATGTGAAAAGTTTTGGGATAATAAGAAACTATACTGGAAGAAGGTGAAAAAGAAAAGAGGTGAATGTAAGAGTGGAAATATGGATGTGAGAAGTAAGGAAGGGGAATTGCTGAATCAAAAGGAGGAAGTGAAAGGAAGATGGAAAGAATATGTTGAACAACTTATGAATGTGGGAGAAGGGGAGGCAGCAATTGTTACATGCATGGGTATGGAGGAGGGAAGGAAGAGAATACAAGTGCTGGGGCCTATATTTAAAAGGGAGGTAAGAAGGGCAATAATGGGGCTAAAGGTAGGAAAGGCACCTGGAGTGGATGATTACGACTGAAATGCTTAAGTATGGAGGAGTAAGTATGATAGAGAGGATGCATCTTATATGTAATTTAGCGTGGAAAAAGGTTTGCCTGTAGATTGGGTGAAATCAATCATTCTTCCTTTATTCAAAGGAAAAGGTGTTAAGGATGTATGTAGTAATTACAGGAGAATAAATCTGTTAGGTATACCAGGAAAAGTGTAAGCAAGAATATCATTTGACAGAATGATGGAAGTGACTGAATGCAGATTAAGTGAAGAGCAAGGGGGGTTTTAGGTAAGGTAGGGGATGTGTGGATCAGATTTTTGTTATAAAGATGACCGTGGAAAGGTATTTAGCGAAAGGTTAAGAAGTTGTATGCAACTTTTATGGACCTGGAGAAAGCATATGACATAGTCGAGTGGAATGCTTTGAGAGATGTGTTAAGGATATATGGTATAGGGGAACAACTGCTGGATAGTGTAAAGGCCTTCAATAGAGGAGCAAATGCATGTTAGAGTGGATGAAGAACTGACAAAAGTTTTGGGATACATATAGCTGTGAGGCAGGGTTGTGTGATGTGACCATGGCTTTTAATATATATATATAGATGGAGTGAAAGGAGAGATGAAAGCAAAACTAGAGAAAAGGAGTGTAGAGATGGAAAGTGGTGGTGAGATATGGTGGTTAGTGGCAAGCCCGTTTGCGGAGAGTGAAGAGGAGTTGCAAAAGGTTGTTAGTGTGTTTTAGGATGAGTGTAAGTGGAGGAAATGGAAGGTAAATGCAAGCAAAAGTAAAGTAATGGTGTTTGAAAGGAAATAGAGTGAAAGTAGACTTTGTAAAGAGGTAGTGTACTAAATTGTGCTTTGGATATGAGGGGAAAAAGACTGGAAAAAGTGAGGAAATCTAAGTATCTGGGAGCTGTCTTGGGTAAGTGTGGTGATACAGAAGGAGAGAAAAGGGAGAGAGCAGTACAAGATAGAAGAGTCAATGGGTCCCTTAATAGAATAACGAAGGGTTGAGGTGTATGTATGGAGTGAAGAGAAAATGAAGGGACAGCACAGTCCTCCCAACCCTGACCTATGCAGCCAAAACAAGGACATGGAATGAGGCACAGAGGTCAAGAATCCAGGCTGTGGAAATGAGCTATTTGAGAAGAGCATGTGGTGTGACTAGTTGGAATGAAGAAAGAAATGAAATGGTGAATGAGAGATGTGGTATGGCAACGAATGCAAAGGTAGTAAATTGTGGAGTGGTAGAATGGGTGACACGTAATACTTTGAGGTGGTTTGGACACGTGGAAAGAATGTAAGCCCAGGAGTTTACAAGTAGAATGTATGATAGTACAATTAAAAGTGTTCATTACTGCCCCAGGAACACTTTGTAAGAAAAGTTCCTAGTGTTACCCAGGACCTCTGAAAGCTTCAAGGCTATAATAAAATAAATAATGTAGATGCTTGTCACCACCAGGGCCTGCCATTCATCAATTCTACATCCTCCCACACCAATATGGTGGAAAGTATTTAGTACTACTTTTTGGGGTACTTTATTTATTAATATATGATACGAAAGATATTCTGCAATGGAGGAAAAAATTATGGAATCTTTCTTTTTTTTCTGCATGGGAGAACTATCTTTTCAAAAACAATGAACAATAGAAGAGTTAAAGAGAATGCTGTTCAATTTGTCAGACTCTAAAATTATTTTTCTCTTCTCTCTTTATCCCTTTTTTTTTCTTCTTCATTTAAGGTCTAACATATATGATACTTTTATTTTCAGAGAACAAAATGATGATACACATGGAACAGTGACAAATCATATTTCATTTTTTTTTTTTAAATGTTGAAGGCTCCAGTTACGGACAAAAGTCCACATCAAGGCCGGGCCCTAAATGAAATATAGATAGAGTTGAGAATGGGGGAAAAACAGACAGGGAAAGTATTTACAAATTTTTGAGGAAGTGAAAAACATGTCTCTTGAAATGAGCCAGGTC
>JAYMFT010242793.1:0-11024 GCA_038088735.1 Panulirus argus
ATTATTATTATTATTATTATTATTATTATTATAATCATTATTATTATTATTATTATTATTATTATTATTATTATTATATGCTTTTCAAATCAATAACCTACATTTATCATTATCGTTGCTATCGCCAGTGCCCACAATTATCGCCGCTTTATCTTGATTATTATCGCTAATCTCTCATTTTTCTGTCTTGTCAGGTGGCCGGGTAATTGCCCACCTAGTTATATTACACCACAATACGATTATTGTGTTTTTTTTTTTCCGTTGTCCAAAATACTTCTTCATTTTTGGCAGGGACTCAGTTGCTTTGCCTGTTTCTTGACCTTTTGCTGGTTAAATCACCTTTATGGTAGTTAAATACCATCTTTTTTTTTTTCTTGCTAGTTATACCACTTTTTTTTGGCTAGTATGTGGACATGTCACATTGCCACAGATGTTTCCCCTTACCCAGACTCGTGAATATCACCGTTACAGCACTGTAAGGCACTGTCAAGTATCACTGTTACACTGAGGAGTATCACTGTAAAGTATCACTGCCACTTAGGTGGGAGGACAGCACTGTAAAGTGTCACTGCCACACAAGTGGAGGGCAGCACTGTACAGAATCACTGTTACAGGCGATAATGTGTGAAGGAACGTGACATAGGGTTAAAAAATGTGACATCCTCACACGGGCAGAATAGGTCCAATTAGCCGCCTAAAAACCCGACACTTTCCACCTTAGCACCATTCAAACTATTTCACTGTACTATCGTCAGACTTCAGTGATGAAAGCGGAGGCGACAAAGTTAATTTTTCTACGTCCAAAATACACTGGGCTAAAATTAATAGCTTTTACAACCATATATCACTTGTGTGTTTACTATGACCGTAGGGTAATAAAAGTGGCTTTGATACGACACAGCTAATTTCCAGTCGTTACGTGGGATTGCTTTACTTTTCGTTATGTGTGATTGCTTTACTTATCGTCATGTAAGATAACTTTACTTATCATTATGTGTGAGATAGCTTTACTTATCGTTATGTGTGATAGCTTTACTTATCGTTGTGTAATAGCTTTACTTATCGTTGTGATATAGCTTTACTTGTGTGAGATAGCTTTACTTATCGTTGTGTGATAGCTTTACTTATCATTGTGTGACAGCTTTATTTATCGTTGTGTGAGATAGCTTTACTTATCGTTGTGTGAGATAGCTTTACTTATTGTTATGTGTGATAGCTTTACTTATCGTTGTGTGATAGCTTTACTTATCATTGTGATAACTTCATTTATCGTTGAGATAGCTTTACTTATCTTTGTGTGAGATAGCTTTATTTATTGTTATGTGAGAGAGCTTTACTTATCGTTATGTGTTACTGCTTTACTTATCACTGTGTGTGATAGCTTTACATATCGTTATGTGTGTTAACTTTACTTATCGTTATGTGTGATATCTTTACTTATCGTTATGTGAGACAGCTTTACTTATCGTTGTCTGAGATAGCTTTACTTATCGTTGTGTGATAGCTTTACTTATCGTTATGTGAGACAGCTTTACTTCTCGTTATGTGAGATAGCTTTACTTATCGTTATGTGTTATTGCTTTACTTATCATTGTGTGTGATAGCTTTACATATCGTTATGTGTGATACCTTTACTTATCGTTATGTGTGATAGCTGTACTTATCGTTTTGTGTGATAGCTGTACTTATCGTTTTGTGAGGTAGCTTTACTTATCATTGTGTGATAGCTTTACTTATCGTTATGTGAGATAGCTTTACTTATCATTGTGTGAGACAGCTTTACTTATTGTTGAGTGAGATAGCTTTACTTATCGTTATGTGTGATTGCTTTACTTATCACTGTGTGTGATAGCTTTACATTTCGTTATGTGTGATAACTTTACTTATCGTTATGTACGATAACTTTACTTATCGTTACGTGTGACAGCTTTACTTAACGTTATGTGTGATAGCTTTACTTATCGTTATGTGAGATGGCTGTACTTGTTATGTGAGACAGCTTTACTTATCGTTGTGAGAGATAGCTTCACTTATCGTTGTGTGAGATAGCTTTACTTAGCGTTGTGATAGTTTTACTTATCATCGTGTGTGAAAGCTTTACTTATCGTTGTGTGAGATAGCTTCACTTATCGTTATGTGTGATAACTTTACTTATCGTTATACGCGATAAATTTACTTATCGTTATGTGTGACAGCTTTACTTATCAATATGTGTGACAGCTTTACTTACCGTCATGAGCGATAACTTTACTAGCCTTTATGTGTTATAACTTTACTTATCTATAAGTATGGCAACTTTACAATCGTTCTGTACAATCCTTATCGCACTGTACGATAACTTTATTAAGCTTTCATACCCTTACAGTCGCCGTATAAAGCGTTGCAGCCAAAGTTCTTAATGTGGATCTAAATAATTATGCTCTGACATAAAATAATCTTTATCTTATTCCTCGCGTCCACTCAAAGTGTGACTTGCTAATTGCCAGATGCAGTTAAACTCGAAAGACTTGGTATTGCGTATAACAGTGTTATGTGTGTGTGTGTGTGTGTGTGTGTGTGTTTGTGTGTGTGTGTGTGTGTGTGCGTGTAGCGGTGGCCAAATTTCCTGCCTCGTTTCCTCCCCCCCGTGACGTGGACACTCCCAGCCCGGGTGGTTGCTGGTGACAGCGGAACATAAGGCAGGCGGTTCAACGCTGTTTCCCTCGCTGGCCGGTGTGTGTGTGTGTGTGTGCGTGTGTGTGTGCGTGTGTGTGTGTGTGCAGCTTAGGGAAACTTACGGTGCAGCGCGGGGTCGGTGGGTGAGAGAGGAAGAGAGAGAGAGAGAGAGAGATGCTAAGCTGTTGGTGTTTAATGGACGACCTGTGTATTGTTGTGTTGGGGAAGTGAGTTAGAAGAGAGCAGGAAGGTTTTCCCACGATGTGAGTAAATGGGGAAAGACTTCAGGGTTAGGTTAGGAGGATCTATCTACTCGCTAACTTGCGGCTGTCGCTCACAGCGCGTTGAGCTGGATCAGACACAGTCGTCAATTTGGGTTCATCTGGGACTAACTAACTTCATCCACACGTCAAGGATTAGTTTCAATGTTTCTGTTATTGCTGCATGCATGTTTCTTCCTCTCCTGGTGCCATATGGAATAGCCGTTTGAGCTTTCTTCCTGGGCAGATGTATATTTTTGTCTGTTATATTTTTAGTATATCCAGCGGTATTCTTGCAAACTTGATAACTCTATATATTTTTTTGCTGGGAGGCTTTCAGGTTGAATTTGTTTTCTTTTACACATTATAGTTGCAGTTCCTTCAGCCTTTCGTGGTAATTGACATGTTCCATCCCCTTGATTCTGCTCGTCAATTGCCTCTGAATTATCTGATATGTTTATTTCCATTTCTTTCGTTGGTGACAACAGAACACAACACAGCAGTATACAGTTTTGCTTCGTATGTGTGTATAAAACATTTTCATCAATTGTTTTGTTTCTTGTGAAAGTTCATTACATCAGACCACGCTTTACTTTAGCTTGAAAGGATATAAAACTGACTTGAATCGCATTCAAGATGATAATAATAATGATAAAAATGATAATAATAATAATGATAATATTAATAATGATAATAAATAATAATAATAATGTAATTTAATGTAATACCTTAAACGTATTTACCTTTGCGGAGTACTTAAAAATAACATTTTTATTTACTCTAAGTACATATGGTATTACAAACTCGTACTGAAGACCTGGAAGTGTTTAAATATATTTTCGATTGGTGATTAAATCTTGATGCTAACAACCTTAATGACACTTGCAGTTTATAACTACCTACAGCAGGAGTACAAGATTGGTGTGCCCACAGTTTTCTTGATGGTCTGTAGTTGAATCATTGTTTAGCATATGCAGCCTTAACCATTACGCAAAGCCGATATTTTTCTTAGAATATCTAAACATGTTATGCTATAAATAGAGGATTTTAGAAATTCTTTTCACACAAAGACTCCTAATTTAGTAAAAGCTTTACGAACGTTACATTTCGCCATCCATTGTGTCTCGCATCGAAACGTTTTAAGGAACTGTACATTTATTGTCAGTTTCGATGGCAGTCAAAAGCGATAGGTTATGACGTCATATTCCCTACCATACGTCAAAGTTAAAAAATGACTCTTGTATGTAAAAGATTTGCCGGGCCAAAGCCTTGTAAGGGCTCTGGTCACAAAGTGTTCGGGCTTATCTGTGTATTTGTAAGTTCGTGGTCTGTAGATTATATTGGGCTTTCGACCTATCAGCTGCCAGGGTAACTGAAGCAGTAAAGGTCACAATAATCCCACCAAACGAAATGTTTTTGAACACCTTCCTCAGGTGTTCAAGGTAATCTTAAGACCCGTAAATAGTCAGTGGATATATATCTGCATATTAATATATCCCGGCAACTTTTTCATCAGGGAAAAAATGAGTAAATTCTGAATTACTGAGTCGCGCTCTCGTGTGTGTGTGTGTGTGTGTGTGTGTGTGTGTGTGTGTGTTTAAAGAATTGCCAAGACTAAGCTTGGCACTGGCCCTTGTCAATGACAGCCCGTTCTAGGATGTGCCATTACTAGTACACGTGTGCTTGGGATGCCATCACTGGCACAGGTCGGCCCATATGTAACTGTAGTGTAGCGGGGTCTTAGGTGGATGTGTGTGTTGTGTAAAAAGGACTAAATTGGTTTATCCCAGATAAATTGAATCCATGGTTACTGAGTGAGACATTACGGTTCAGTAACATGAGGAGGGTACACTAAATTAAACCGTCCTGCTTAGGTAGTTGGCTCTATTTTTTTTTTCTTTCCTCTATTAATTTCATTACACAATATGCTGCATTTATACATCTTTTCCCATGACAAATTTTGTATATATCGTGAAAACTGACTTTCATCAAATAGTAAAACGTTACAGCAAAAATAAAAGATACAACCTTGAATCCGTTCTGGGAGATGAGTTTTTATTGCATGCGTCTTTCACAGCTCTAGCCTCCTAAACCAGGTGTTGTTTTTGTTGTTGTATAATAGTTCCTTATATTCCTTACACATTGGATATTTTGCCGACTAGTCGGCACTGGTGAGTCAAACCTTATTTTGCCGACTAGTTGATTTTCGACACATTTTCTCTCGCGCCACAATTCTGTGTTACCTTGAGGTTGGCTTGGGTGTAGCTGGCCGGGGTTGAGTTTGGGTCAGGTTGGCTGGTTCGACTTGTAATAACCCAACGTTTTGCCGAGACTTCAAGATGGCGACGGGTATGAGCTCTTCCACAACCCAGGTGGACTCCCTGTAATTAGATTTGATGTTTTAGCTCATCATAACTGATAACAGTGTAAATCTTGATATTTGCAAGAACTTTTGTTCTGTAGGCATAATTGAGAAGTCCGCTGACAAAGTGGAATTGAGGGGAAATAAACTTGTCTACCCACCAGTGCCGAAAATAGGAAAAATAACTATTAGGTATTCCTTAAGATATACCGATTAACTACCCTTCACTACACTCTGCCGACACTACACTCTTCCTTTATTACACTATCATCACTACACTCTACCTTCACTACACTCTTCGGTGCATATTTGCAATAATCTAGTTCCTTTTGACTTCAATCTTCCTCTAAACATCATCGTTATCTGTTAACGAAGCTATGGCGAAAGAATGCGTCTCATGTCTAAATGGGTATTGACATATTGGCGTCATAACCAAGATATGGTTATAGCTGACGAAAGCAAGTAATCTTATTAGCTGGTAATAACTATGAGGTCTGTGTTATAGTTACACCTGTTTCCATGTACGAGAGAAATGGCTGTTCATTGCTGGATTCATAACAAACTTGTTGAACGTATAAACGCATTTTCTGCCTACATAAAGTTAATGTGCGATATATACACTACGGGTGTGGCGAGATTGTGCCCATGGCATGAAAATGAGATGCTAGTTTGCAATATTCCTGTTGTTGAAAGGGAATACTTTCTGTGGAATGAAAGTAACTGGAAATAAACCCATTTGATTATATATTAGATATTTTTTCTTTGTTAGTGCAGAAGAAAATCAGGGTGACAGTGAAAAACTGTTAACTTTGATTTTTTGTAACTTTCTAACATTCTTCTTGTTATAATTATGTAAGTTTGAATTTGCTATCTCTGCATTACGTTCAGGAATAGCGTTACTGTCAGTTATCGTATAGTTATAATTAGTGTAGAGTTGAATATTCATTCATATATACTGGTTGAATATTATGGAAAATTGAATATGTAAGAAGGGTCAAATTTTACAACCCTGTCATCGGATATTTCTTATTCATATAATTCATGAGATATTTTGAAAAAAAAAATAGAAAATAAACGCTTATGTAAAACTGATGGTAAAGACAAACTTTCTCCTAGTGGATGTATAGCAAAAAAAATTCCCAATAAGAAATATTTTTCTATGTACGAAAGACCATTCTATCATACCTCTGAATATATCCGAAAAAAATGTAAAAGAATTAATATACACGCAGACATGAATACTCAATCATACACATAAATATTAGAACGTCAGACTGCACAAAACTTATTATCTAAATTCCTGTTGGTGCCACAAAAGTGAAGCCAGAAGGTATACGTTCAAACTTACAGTGTAAATTGCAAAAAGACTTTCAAGATAGTGAGAAGTTTCATCTGTCCATTCTGGGGCTGTGGGGATCAGAGATGGTGTTTGGTGTGAGAAAACTTTTTCTATCGTGCAGTGAAGGGTAGGGGTATAGGGACGGATTGAGTTTCTCATATCCAACCGTTAAGGGGGAGGGGAGAGGGTAAGGGGCTGAGCGCCCCCTGCCCTCGGATCAGGTGAAGTAAGGGTAGGTAGGTGGATCCCCAAATCATGAACTACGGTAGCAAGTTCGGGTGAGGTTGGGGAGGGAGACTGTGAGCCAAGAGGACACAGATCCCTCCTCCCCCTTCGGTCCCTGACGGCAGGACTGCGGGGAAGGGAAGGGATTAAAGGTGGCCTTTTACCCCAGACTCTGAGGTTGGCTCGGTCACCACAGGCTGGCTGGCTACTGGATACATGGTGTCAGTCTTTACTGACCCTGAACATTTTTATAAGCCACCCATCCCATCCCACGGATAAGGACAAAACAACATTTTCTATAAATAACAAATAAAAATTTGTTCCTCAGGTACTCAGTCTTTTATTTTTTTTTAGGTCTGAATGGCGTTCTGACTCGCGCAGTGAATGCTGTGTCGTTGAATGATTGAAATAGGTGTGAGGAAACGTGGTTATGTGATTTTTATTGAAGAACCTTGGTTGGTTGTTATGTAAGTCAAATGTTAAAAGACATTACATCGAATAGTACTGTAAATAAATGTATTTCACGTTTGCTGGGCAACCATTTGCCTTGAACCTCATTAAATACCTGTTTATTAGAATTCTTATTTTATTAGTCGTTGAATATATTGTAGTTAGATAATTCTAAATGGGATATGAATGATTTTTTTTTTATTTTAGAAAAAAGAAACTATCAAAAAGGTATGAACAGGAACTGTTAAGACCAAAGCCCAAACTTGCCCAACATTCAACTTTAAGAGCCTGTCCTCGGAATATTTCCACCACTTGACACTATTGGTCCTGACCCTTAAACATCGCCAGAACTTGACGTTGTCGGAGCCAATATCAACTGCACTCGACGCTTGAGAGTCTGACCTTTCAATATTATCAACCCTTGATGCTATTTGTCTCGACCTCTCCCACTGAGGTTTGACATTATGTCGACTTCCGCCCATCACCGCTTGCTACTTGGCATGAACCCTTTGGGCACGACGTTACGACCCTTGAGCACGAAAGTACGACCCCAAGATATGAAGGAGTGACCCATTGATACGATCAAGTAAGTCAAAGGTCACGTCATCTTTCTCGAGGGTTGTGCCGTCATAATATCGCTCTTAACGATCGTACTGTCGAGTTTAAGGTGGTGAAGTTTGGTTAACTCCCAAAGCTAAGAATCTATCAAGTAGACATCATCAGATGGGTGGTTTTATTTGGGCTTTAGACCTACCAACTACCTATGGCCGTTAAAGTCGTCAGCGCCAAGTTATAACCATCAATTGAACAATCTTAATCACTGTTGCTCAAGATAATTCTAGGACCACAAAAGTTCTCACAATATAGATCACGACATCCCCTGCATGTAACACTAAGCACCTTACCTTTCACTCACGGAATCGATGAAGTATATCAGAGACTGCGAACATGAGGAATGAGTACATGTTACTCTGGTTAATGAGAGATGGACGTGGAGGAAGGGTTCGTATCGTCAGTAGAGGGGGACACGGAAACTGAAAATGTACGAACTGGAGAGTAAATTCTGAATGGAGTTAATGGCTTGCACAGATGAGGATAGGCGTTGCCGGTGAGGTCGAGGGATCACGTCTGCAAACAGACACAAAAATGTTTGTTGGTTCTGTATATATACACAGGATGTGTGGGTTCGGAGGTTATAGGTGCTTACATGACAAGTGGCAACTGTTCAGTATCAAGAGCAATACCAAATCTCGCTAAATTCTGGGAAATGGCATTGCCAACTTTTTATTTTATCTACAAACACCTATATAGGTCATCAACAGAGGAGACTGATAATATATGATATACTTGTGAATATTACACATATTTTTAAGTTTGCATAATGTAACATATGATATAGATGCTAGTTTTATGATTTTTAACTATTGATACCTCAATGAATTCAACATATGCACATAATATGCAAAATTTCAGTGTGAAAAAATGCTCTTTCAGGAATCAAACCTGTAAACTGAGACACAATTGCAACATAATTATGATGGGAGCAGCAGTAACTGTCCATGAAGGAAAATCAACTAAGAAATCATGACAACAGAGGTAAGACTTTTTAGTTGTTGCAGGTTAGTACGATGATTTTATATGCAGGTTAAGCATCCCTAATCCGAAAATCCAAAATCCGAAATGCTCCGAAATCCGCCAGTTTGTTACTAACCATCTTCATCACCAGACCTACCTGCATTACTCATTGTGTTTTTTTGCTTATTCTCCGCTGTGTGGTACAAAGATATTGTTGAAAATGTCAAAAAGACTTGCAGATACCCTATGGATAACTTTGTTTCAAGCGCAAAATCATTAAAGATATTGTATAAATTACCTTCAGGCTATGTGTATAAAGTGTATTTGAAACATAAATGGATTTTGTGTTTAGACTAGGGTCCCATCCCCAAGATATCCGAAGCACTTCTGGTCCCGGGCATTTCGGATATGGGATATTCAACTTGCTTATATATTTTCTTCCTCTCTACCGAATGCTTCTTGATCTTCGGTTTCTTTGAAGAATTTTGACTAAGCTCCTCAGTTTTATCCATATTACTTTTGATAGGTATCTAACCTCTAATTGTCCTTGGAAACCACATCACTAAAATAGTTAACAGTCCCTTTCCCTATCCTAAAGAGGTAATTCTGTTCAAATCTTGAAAACATTCTGTTCTGAGCAACTTGAGGTATATGAATAAGGTTTTGGTTTGTCATTGCATGGGTGTATTGCTTATACATCTGTGGTGCTTTAACATCCTTCTTGGAATGTTTGGTCAGAAGCAGTTCGCCACATCAGCGCTTCCTTTCTCGTTTCTCAATTTGAATCTTTTTTTTTTCATGACAGTGTTACCCCTCTCTCTCTCTCTCTCTCTTACAGTTATTGCTTTGGGTATATGCTCCCAGAAGTTGGCTGTATGCTTGCCTCCCGCCCTAGCTTAAGTCACATGCGAAGCAACAGACAGACCACCAGGTTGCACACACAAACTCTTTAATCTTTTGTCGCCCACCGCCCACAGCATGGGTAAGAGAGCACAGTAAATACGCTGCTCTTGCGGCGAAAATCAGAATCAAGGGATACTGTGAGTGTTGGCGTCTCACATATTGACCGATTCTATTCATTCTTGAATATTTACTCAATCCTCAACTCTATCTACCATTAGCTCGCGCGTCCACTCAACCATCAGTGCCACAATAAACTATCAGTTTCTCTACCGTCTGCTTTAACCTTCGTCTTCTCGACTTTTTCATTCAACCATTAACTTCTCAACCGGCAACCCGACCAGGAACTCCCTGGACCATCAACCACTCAACCTTCAACCACTCAACCGTCAACTGTTGCTCGGTATTTCAAGATATCTCCCCACGTTTGAGTGTCTGCCCACCCAAGGGTGAAGGGGATAACAGGGTAAAAAATGATGAGGGAGGGAGAGGAGGGGTGAGGGGGAGGGTGAGGGGGGCTTCAGACGGCGAGGGTTTGTGACCTTGGAGAGACGTGGGGAGGGGGGGGGGGGTGTTAAGGGAAAAGGGGGGTAGGGGAGTAGAGGGAAAGGGATAGTGAAGACACAGTCCTAAGCAGCTTCTCTTAAAAGGGGGTTTTCTATTTCCCTCCCAACCTAACCTAACCTAACCTAGCAACAACCTGACCTAGCCTAACCTAAATTAACTTAACCTAACCTAGCCTAACCTAACAACTGTGTTCCATCCTTCTACCCCAACTCTCTCTCTCTCTCTCTCTCTCTCTCTCTCTCTCTCTCTCTCTCTCTCTTTCTCTCTCTCTCTCTCCCCATCAAATTTTTTCTCACGGGAGATTCTTATTTGTCGAGTGATGAGGATGCTAGTTTATGTACACACATACACACACACACACACACACACACACACACACACGAAGGTATACGAGAAGACTTGGATATGAAGAGAGAGAGAGAGAGAGAGAGAGAGAGAGAGAGAGAGAGTTTGGCCACGTCATTACCATAACCCACAGCGAGTGGTCAGTTACCATGTAGTCTCCCCCCCCCCTCCCTTCGTCACTCTCCCCATCTCTGGGATTCTCCCCCTTCCCCCAGGACCTGAGGGAGGGTTGGGAGTGAGGGTGGGGCCCACAACTCGGCCTCTCATCGAGTCATTTTGTCATATATATATATATATATATATATATATATATATATATATATATATATATATTTTTTCAAAATGA
>JAYMFT010242804.1:0-11024 GCA_038088735.1 Panulirus argus
TGCATTACACATGACAGCTAGAGACTGAGTGTGAGCGAATGTGGCCATTTCATCTGTCTCCTGGCACTACCTTGCTGGCGCAGGGGGTGGCAATATTATTTCCTGTGGGGCAGGGTGGCATCAGGAACGGATGGGGGCAAGAAAGTGTGAATATGTACATGTGTATATGCATGTGTATGTAATGTATGTATATATGTATATGTATGTACTGTGCATATATGTGCATGCATGTATTTGTGTGTGTACGTGGGGGAATGGGTCTTTCTTCGTCTGTTTCCTGGTGCTACCTCACTGACGCGGGAAACAGCGATCAAGTATAATAAAATAAATAAATAATATATATATGCTGTCAATGGACTGAATCACATTATGTGAAGCGTCTGGGGTATACCATGGGAAGGTCAGTGGGGCCTGGTTGTGGATAGGGAGCTTTGGTTTCCATGCATTACTCATGACAGGTAGAGAATGGATGTGGCCTTTCTTCCTCTGTTACTGACACTACCTCCCTGACATGTTCATCCTCGAGTCATCCTCTCAATATGTCCAAACCATTTCAACAGAACCTCTTACACACAAAATCCTCTTACTACAACACCTCTCTCTCTTATCCCTCATTTCTTATTTGATCAAACCTTCTTACTTCAAACATTAGTCTTAATTTATTTTCCAACACATCAACCCTCTTTTTTATATTTATGACTAAGGCTCATGCCAAATACCCAATCTGTGTCAAGAGGACGACTATACCATCAAACATACCCATCTTTGCCCTTAAAGATAGTGACCTGTCTTTCCACACATTCCTTAATGCACTCTGGACCTTTGCCACCACTCACCCACCATATGGCTCATTTCAGCTGTCATATCCACTCCCTGGTATCTATAGAGTTTCACTTTCTTTAAATTCACTCAATTCAAATAAATTCATACTCTAAATAACTTGTCTCTTCCCTGCTAATCCTAATAACCTTGCTTTTATTCACATTTCCTATTATCTTTCACCTTTTCCCAAACTTTGACATTCTCCACAGTTTCTCACTTGAATCTACCACTAGCACTGCATCAAAGGAAACAACAGCTATCTCAACTCCTAGGCCCCCCCCCCATCCAAGCAGACTGCACATCAGCTCCTCTCCCAAAGACCCTTAAACCCCATTCATAAATATATTAAACAGTAGAGATATGCTCACCTAGAACCACTTACCCCCCTTTCTTCGTACTCACACACAAGCCTTACTCTCTTGATAAAAACTCATTACTGCTTGCAGCTGTAAAGTGTTTCCTCCCACCCCAGATATCTAATACAAACACCTCCTACAGAGAATTTCTGTCAACCCTATCATATGCTCCCTCAAGGCCCAAAAGTGCCACATAAAGGTCCTTCTGTTTCTCTAAGTAATTCTTTCACACATTTTTCAAATGTCTGATCCACACATCGTCTACCATTTCTGAAGCCACATTGGGTCACCCCAGTCTGAAGCTCTGTACATTTTACCACCTTCTCAATCCCCTATATATTGCTTACTTATCAGTAATTGCCCCAGGGCATCTTCCCTTAAGCTACTGCAGCCCAAGGCTTCACTGATTCTTGTTGTAGGGGATACTCTGTCACCTTTGGAATGAGAAGTTCTTTGACAAGGCTGTACTCCCATTGATACAGCCTTGCCAAGAGTGACTTCTCACTCGTAGTGTAACCTTAAGCAGGCAAGTCCTGTAACACTTTCATACAGATATTATCAATTTTCTTGCATCTTAATGAATCACTTAACAATGCCTTACAATTTTCTAACACATACTTCTAAAAAAATCACTTAGCTACTTAACTGTTCTAGATGGATATTTGTGCGAGGTGAACAATTAATTTTGTTGTAAATTTATGCATTGAATTTCACGCCTCTATGTCATGGCTGTTCACCAAGCCTGGTTAATTGCCAAAATGGCAGTGTGATAACTATATCTAATTATTTTGTCTGAAAAAAGTAAAAGAAATTTATCGGCGATTTTTTTTATTCACAACCGAGTAAGAATATCTCTGAAATCATTTAAATTGTATTTCTTACACAACTCAAAAGCTGTGATTCACAGGGTTGTAAAGGAAGCCTAACTCAGGAGTTGAGAGGTTAAATCTTTTTCCATTTTAAAGGTCTACATATTCTTGAAGACAACAAAGCTTAGTTAAAGTCTTGATGAAGTATTCAGCATTCCTTGATACATGCAAACTACAGATTAATCATACAAAATAGTAATATTCTTAAAGTTTCAGCTAATCATAATTCCACCTTGATGCAAAAAGTTTCATGATAATCAAATTATATGATTCACCAATCTACACACACAAGAAATGTTCATTACATGACCAGGATGAGCAACAAGGGCAATTCACTAATACACAAGGTCTATAATCCTAATTTGCCAAGATATTACTTTCCACTCAACTCAAACATCCATGTGAAATGACTAACATGATAATACAATAAAAATAAAAAAAATATACATCAAACGCCTAAAAAAGTACAATGCCTATCAGTACTGCAAAAAATCAACAGCGCTTGGCCACTTAATAAAGGATTTTCTGTTCCCACAAATGACTAATATTGCAAAATTTCTTTTCAAGAGGCTAACAAACAAATAACGAAACACAAAACCACCTTGAAAATACAAGGAAATAACATGTTCAAAATGACATTTATCACATAAATTAGACCCATATAAAGTATGAACAGTATCATCATTCAACATGAAACACATTTCTTAAGCACGTCCAACAGCAAGCAACAAGGACTGCACCTGAATTAAGGTCACTTTGATACAGACAAAGAGACAGCAGTCAAAGAGAATGTGGACAAACACATTCAAATACTGTATCCACATAACTGTTATGACAGCAAATTGGTTACAATATCATATCCCATATTCATGAATCTGGGCCAAAACTGGTGCAAATGCAATAAAGAAAACCTTATTCATGTCAAGGAAGCCTCCTTATGCAACTGAGTACTGGTAAGGAAAATTCAAACACTGTGGGAACACACAGATTACAGCAACTAAAATCTACTGGAAAAAAAATCCTTTGGTTTTCAGTGGTGTTGCCATATATACAATTAGATAATCTAATTTCTTTGTCTTGTACCATTGAACTCGTGTAAAAAAAAGTTTATGGGTAAAAATAATATATATGGGTAAAAATAATATATATCAGACAATGAAAGCTGCAATATACTTTTATCAAAAAGAATGAGTTTTAAGCATCGCCATTAAAAGTGCAGAGAGACAACAGAAAATTTTTTGATGATAGAGAATTGCAACAATTTTTAGATGTGGAAGTAACGACTTGAAATCATGATCATGAGGGTACTATAAACTGGTACGAAGAAAAAAAAGAAGCACGAAGCGACTGGGAACATTGAGACAGACAGCATTAGCACAGCGGAGTATTTAATCTCTATACTGTTGAAAACTGTAACAACAACCCATCATGATCTGCCTGAGCTATAAAATAACTGAGGAAATTACAGTCTCATCTGATCGTTAATCAAAATAAACATACATAGGCATACAGCAGCATATTCCAATGATGTGTCAGATGTACACTATTTTTTCTTAAGCTGGAAGCTCCAGACAAGGACAAAAGTCCACATCCAGGCTGGCCCATAATTGAAATAGAGGATTATGGAAGGGATAAAGAAGAGACAAAGGAGAGTATTTGCGAATCTTGGAAAAAGTGACAAACCTGACTTTTAAAATGTGCTAAGTCATAGTTACTGGGAAAGACATGAGAAGGTAAAGAGTTCCAAAGCTTCGGGGTGGAAAGACACAGCTATCAAACGGCCCAACCTTGAGTTACCAACAACCACAAAGTAATCATGTGAATTTTATACATTTTATAAATTTCTGGAGTCGTCTTGTTTTTGGAACAACAGGAAAGAGCACCTTGTTTGGAAAAATGCTTTATTTCATCAGAAATGTTAACAATATATAATTAAACCAGAGGTAACCATATTTATTCACTAAATGTTAAAAGCAGACTACTTGCTATTTACAATATCTTACTCCAGCTTAAAATTATCATAAAAAGAAGTACAGTAACTTTCCTGCCTTTAGGAGATATACTTTTGTCATTTCATATTGCAATAAACATGAAGAGCAGAATATGAATTTTCCGAATGTCTATCTCGTGTGAGAAAGGGATATCTTTTTTAGAAATGCCAAAGGTCATCCATACTACAACAAACATAACAAAGCTAATATACCCTATGCCATTTTATGCTTCTGAATCCTTGTAGTCTCCCAAGCAAGATAAATAAGTTTGTTTATGAAACATGACGAGACACCAACACAGCATACATAACAAAAGTATAATGCCCTCCAGTTTTGCCTGGCTGAAGGGTTAAACCCATGGAATATGGGTTATGAAAACATCTAATTTATCCCTGTAGCAACTAAATGTTCAGCAAGTGCTTCAATCTGCTTGTATGAATTCTGCAAAATCATGAAACTAGGAATGCTCCCATACATGATCTTATATAACTGGCATTACAATAATACAGTTCACCAGTTCCCTACCCCAAACACATAATGCTCCAAGAAATGGTCAATGCATTTCTTATCAATATCTATTACTTAACCTTTACAAACTTATCAGGAAAGACATGAAAAGCACTTTACCACAATCAATAAATTCACACAATCTAACTGATATAGTGATATTATCCCAACAAAATGGGCAGGCTTTGGTGATGAGGGAAACTGTGAGGGGTTTAGGAAAATCAGCATTTGAAAACAACCTAAGGAAACAGAGAACTGATTCATTTTAGGGAAACCGAACTTGACCTGAGCTAACCTGACCTGACCTAGCACGAACCTCACCTAACCTAATCTAGATTTCATTAAATTAGGTGAGGTTACTGTAGTTCTTACACTTCAAAAAAAAAAAAAAATAAATAAAAATAAAATAAATAAAAAAAAAAAATAAAAAAATAAAATAAAATAAAAATACCACTAACCTAATCTGTCATAGGACTGATGCGATGTACCTGTTGCGATGTACAATGAATCGCTGCCATCAGACACACTGGAACCACAAACTCTGTACATCTATTTCCAGAGTGGAGTTACACTTGGGACAGAGCCTTGTTTTACGAAGGATATTGTGCCTTATACACAGTTCTAACTGCTTCTTGGGATCTTTCGTAGCATAACAGATGCCTTTGTAGGTAAAGCTGCAGGATGTGCACCTGTCTCCACTCATGCCTGGCAGAATTCTAGAAAAAAATACGGAATATAACTATGTCATGTATATCGAAACAGAACATCGCAACTGAGTCCAGACTGCACTATCTTTAGAGAAACCGGTTCGAATACTTTACAAGTAAAAAAGAGGACTAGCCAATCATGAGTCGTTCCATCGCTTAAACATTATTCAACTGAATGGCGCAAACAGCAGATTCATTGTCTAATGTATCAAACGTAAATATCGAAAAAACTAATATCCCATATTCTAATAAACGATACTGCACTTTTAAAAGAGACAAACAGATTCAAATGCATCCTTGTTACTACTATGTAACTGTGTGTTTCTATTTGTTAGTAATTTACCCCACAATTTCCCTCTCCTTCCAAGCCTTGCCCTACTTGTCAAAAAGAACTGGAAGTGCATAACATGCTTAAGCCGGTGAACATGTCTTTCAAAGTTATCAATTCTTTACCAGTGGCTTCTGGTATTAGTTGTCATTATCATTCTAAGGGCAGTTTAACTATATGAGAAATTTCTTTTGTACTTAAAGGGTATGAACTTAATTACATGAAGTGGGCTTTCAAGCTGAGGGAAAATGTGGGAATGAAAATAGCTATAACAAACGGGGAAAAGAAAGTATTGTTTAACTTCTGAGCAAAGCCAAAATAGTATTCAAAACGGGGAAAAATTCGTAAAAACGCATAAACATATGAAGATGACGTACCTTCAGACGCTGCTGCTCTTTTGTCTGTATTTTGGCGCAACGCATTGTAGGAGTATTCCTGAACATTCACCAAGGACGACAGCCACTGTGAAGGATGTGATTACTCATTTCAGGATCTCTGTAAACTTGTAAAACTTCGACAAAAGGACTGGAACTATGTTTTGCCCATATATCTATAGCATAAAAAAAGCTGTATGAAAAACTGTGCATCAATGAAGATCAACGGCAACAAATTTCAGTTCAAATGTAAAATCATCGGAACACCATCAGACGAATCAGAAAAGCGTGTAAGATTTCACATTTCGTTCTTGCTCTTTCTGCCTTGTGTCCTGCATTTTGAGGTAAACAACCTCAAATTTAAAAATGTATTGGGTATGTATGATAGTTTTACATCTTTCAGTCACTTCCCATTTACAATTGTTGAATCAAGTGTACAAAGTTTCTCAGCATACTGTGATCATACATATTGACTACTATAATGCTTCCTATGTCATGTCACTTTAGATGCTTGCTAAGCAAGGAAACCTAACTTACCCTACTATAAGTCAGGGTATTCAGAGCTGATCTTATTTCCAATGCTTTTGGTGAATGAGTTCACTTCTGCGGTAAAGTATATCATCATACTGTTTAACCCCACTATTTCCCTCAGATTCAGAGCCCTGCCCATTTTTTTATCATTCACTCATGAAAATAAAGCCTTCTTTTTTCTTGATACCGAGACAATCATACCATTTCTATAACACGAAAAAATACTTTACAGTATATATTTTGTAAGACTCCAAACTTTTGTGATTTCATGTAGAAAAACAATTGTCTTCAGCATAAACAATTGTCTTCAGCATAAAACCTGCAAACATTTATCAGCTATCAAACAAACTACCAATATATGTGTTTATAGCATATATCATGATAACCACGTGTCATCGTACAATAAACTCACAGAGCAACCATACTTCATGACAGTATTGCACATAGGCGAAGGTATAGATTACGATTTGAAGAGTTGTGATTCCTGTTCAGAAAAAAATAAGATCTGAGGTGAATTATTATTCTGAGAAATGTGGTAGTTTTATATACTAGTTAAACTGAGGACTGATTATGGGTTGTACTCATTCTTGTCACCTTTGATAAATAATCTGTTATGTAAATATGTTACAAATACTGTACTAAGTTTCCTGTCAGTTCAACCTACAGCCTCTTTTTAAGTAAAATTACGAATAACATAAAGTCATTTACAGGGGAAAGGCTTTCATTGTACAAAAACTCAAATTTTCTCTCTTATAGAAGGATGGTTTGAAGTTTTGCAATGTTTAATGGCAAATGATGTTGTGAAGTATTACAGAGAAACATAAAATTACATCAAGTAATTCTTTGGTACTTAGTTTGCTTTTCCATAGGGAAACAATCCTGCTTTCCATATTTTTGTAAGGCAAACTACATAATAACACATGACACTGTTAACGCATATTTCACCATGTTCGAGTGGCATTGGTTTGTTCTATTTAGATTACAAGGAGCTTTTCAACATTTGAAACAGACAATACTCTTATAATTGAGCTAGGCCATGAAAAAAATGTCACGTGTAAAATACGTAGAATAACACATTTTACGATAAATCTGGGGGATTCTGCAAGTGAAGCACACACATTCAAACACATAAGATAAAAAATAGTGAGGAACTAGGTAAATAGCATCTAAGTTCCATCACACTAACATCCAAAAAATAAATTTCTCTTTTTCTTTAAATTGTAATTTCAAACTCATATCTGCCCATGTAAGTTTAAACTGTCAGATTTTATTCAAACGTACAATTCTTTAACTGTGGTAAAGTTAACTGTGTTAAGGTTAAATCTTAGTCTCAGTCTTACAATCGCTTTATTTGGTTACTTTTGTCTTCTCTGTCTGAGATAACATATTACTTATATAATTTTCTTATTTCCAAAACCTACCCCCTCAAATGAATTTTTGCTGTTAAGCTACCATTTCAAGTATATTAATGAATGGAGAGCGGTTATTTTGCCAAAATATCAGCACCAGGGGGGTCAAATGTCATTATGCGGATATTGTTTACCTTCATGTGCCAATCTATAACTGCATTTATCAATTCTTCTAATTAAAAATTTTTGTAAATTTTTACAAACAAACCGACTCTGATGAAGGGAAAAAAATTAATTTCATCAATATCTAAGTTATTATCCACTGCCAGACTACCTCATACAAATCATTTAGGATCATGAAAAGGTGATAATTTCAGTAATAAAGTGAAGCAAGGATAGGAAACAATAGATTCTGACTCAGTGGTGACAAGGTATCTGTTACTGTTGTTAGGTAAAATAACCACTTCGTAATAAATCTGCTATCTGAATCAAATCTCCATGTACCATCAACAACCTTATTTTTCCTGTTCTTCATACAGTTAATACAAGTGCATCCCTAATCTCAACCATAAGGTTCTGATTGGCTGTAAGTTATAAGCAAGTCCAGTGCTTGGTTTGGAGAGAGCACAGAAATAAGTTGGGGATTTGAAGGAAAAGACACATCAAAGACTCCTTACATATAAATGATTTTCAAAAGAATGCTAATGAGATATAATGAAATCAATCAATCCAACAATACTAAAAATCATGACTGGAAATTGGCATATGGGGGGTTAACACCTCTTAAATCACAACTATTTCCCTTTGTTGTCTTATTGTGTTATCTAAACACCAGTGATATGTGAACAAAATTATACAGATGAAATCATGTACTATATGTATAATAGTACTTTAAAATTTGCATTGAACTTGCATCTAAATATGCATATATAACTGCATACCCTTCAATTTCTGTGTTGCAGCCAATCCCTCTCCCAATAAAAAAAGGACCATGTTGTTGGAAGGGCAATGAAGCCCAGAGAATATGTGGGATTATTAAGTATAGACGAAAAATACTTGTGGAAATTAGAAAACCTATGAAAACCACCTACCTTTCCTACCAGATAGTTCTCTGAAAAATTACCTCATTTAGTGTTTATGTTTTGTTTTAATCTTTGTGTTCAGAGCTAGATTTCGTACATGTGTTCGTTTCATGTCAACAAACGCAACCACTTCTAGCTACGAGACATGACCCAAGAAACACTGGATGCTGCATTTTGATGATAAAATCAAAATCGGTGTAAAACTTGGCTGTTAAGGGAAGAAGAGTTATAACAGGTTCTCTTAATATCTTTAAGCGATTCACATACATTTACATCATCCCTACATTCTCCCTGATCTTCATGTCACACCCAACTGTATTCTATTTATAGCAGGACTGCACTGTCATATCTTATCGGCACCATTCAAAATTACTTGTAGTAAGTGTAGAGTTCCGGGATATGCATTTCCCCCAAACACGCTACTATTTCGGTACTTTCCCAGAATTAAATATTTACATAGTCACAGCCAATTATAAAGAACTCAAAGCAATAGTTTTCTTTCCGGATCAGTCACCACCAAGCCATCCTGCATGTTCGAGAGCTGTCATCGCGATAGTTGCCCTGAAAGCTGTCAAAGATGTCCACCGGTACGTACACTACAAGCCACACGCGCGTCACAAGCCAACTAGTACTTTAACCAGGAGCACGGGAGATGTGAACACGTAACTATTCTACAGACTACAGAGAGTTGCCACTGACTACTCACCACAGAGACGTGCGAAGCTGTCAGCGGCTCCCAATCTAATGCCACCTCTAAGAGCCACAGGCAAAAGCTAGTCATCCTCATTCATAACATAGAAGTTCCGCCAACCACCCACTTGGGACTCCTCATTACCAAGTCTTGCCAGGCACATACCGATTCATCGACCCATACAATGCTAAATGAACAACCATAACCACACGATGGGGGAGGGGGTTACAGAGAAATTTATTATATTATCTAGATCTCCGACAATCCAAGGTTGTAATACATCAACGTAGCCATAGAGGAACGCCCTAGGACTACAACGCCGTCCTTGTTACACTTCACTGCCGCATTGTACTTATCCAGTGGCTTTACGGGGCCCTCAAGGAGCTTACCAGAAAGAGTGGGATTTTGTAGTATCAAAAATGCCACGTTCTCCACATAAAGGTACACTGGTACAGGTGGTCTGGAAGCATTCCGAGCCGATGCAACAACAAATCCTGCTCAGGCTACGTCTCTTCCACAACCTTTTCTCCAGTTCATTCCTCACAAACACCCCTAAAAATCCACCATATTTCAACTCTTAGCAACATTCTACATCTTTACAATCAAATTCCTTACTTACCTTAAAAAATTCAGCTGGGAATACCACGATTTCTATAATTTTGGAGCCACTATTGGTGTAAAAACAGACGTACTCCAGCCAAACGTCTCGTCTTCAAAACAGATATGAGGAACGAGAAGCGCCACGCAGACGACTATCTCCCCGGCTCTGATTCCACTATATACCATGACTCGCCTTATTCTTCTCTATTTCCAAACTCCATGACTAAGGAATTTTCTGGTATACGCCTGAAATTCATTACAATGACTTAGTGGAACATGTGATGCTCCCAGATGGATTTGTTGGAGATAATATGCTTGACATCGCGTCGTGTCATTACCCTATTGCGAAATCGTGCTATGTTGTCGCTTAGTAAAGCTTATCCATTGAATATGACAAAGCAACAAGGCCACAGGTCAGAGTGAACTCTACACCGAATATGTTATTACGAAATAGAGAACTGGATCCGGTGGTTTCAAATATCTTAAGTGTACCCTTCTGAACACTTACCATCCTCAATAAAATATTTTTCAATACAGACAATGTATATATCTCTATATTGAAATCATGAAACAGATTAAACCTATTACTGCTAATGCGAAAAAAAACATGAATTTTGATTTCGGTATTTTTTTCGGAATTAAACATCAATTATAGGAATGAACTGGAAACTATTCTTGCCTTAGGCATCTACGCCACGGCGTACCTAGCGTAAATGCGTGGTAAGGCCTTGTGTGGGTGTGTGTATAATATATATATATATATATATATATATATATATATATATATATATATATATATGCTGATATCCTCCAGAAT
>JAYMFT010242815.1:0-11024 GCA_038088735.1 Panulirus argus
TTCTAGCTCTGTTTCCTTACTTGACAGAGTTGAGTCGAAAGAGATTCGACTTATAAACTGTCCCAGGCTAACTTCCAAACTTGACCCCCTTGCCCTACGCCGCAATGTTGGTTCAATTTCCCTTTTCTATAGGTATTACTTTGGCTTTTGCTCCCGAGAGCTGGCTATTTGCGTGCCTCCACCTCTAGCTAGACCACGCAATACTCGGCAAGCTGCTGCGTCACATGATTATTGTGTGGCCATCGGAAACTCAAGGCTGTGCCGTTTTGATAACTGCCTCGTTCCTATCACGTCGAAGCTTTGGAACTCTCTACCTTCTCATGTCTTTCCCAGTAACTATGACCTGGCTCATTTTAAAAGACAGGTCTTTCACCAAGAATTCGTAAATGCTTTCCCTGTTTTTTTTTCGCGTTTCTTAATTCTATTTTCCAATTATGGCCCAGCCTTGATGTGGACTTTTGTCCGTGACTGGAGCCTGCAACATAAAAAAAAAAGTGAATGCAGAGGAAAATGTTAGTGAACAGAAAAAAGATGGAAGTGAAAGAAAGAGAAGAATCAAGTGAATGAGGCAAGAGAGACATGGGAGAGAGCGCAGGTACAGTAGGTGTGTAAGGCAGAGAGGCTGATGTTTTAAGAGAGGAATGAGGTGAATGACAGAGCATGAGGGAAAGTTTGTCGTGTGTGAAATCTAGAAAGTTGAGTGGAGAGCGAGTGGTGGTTTCAGTGTTACGCACGCCATGACTGACACGCTTGCCACTGAACCTTGCAAATAAACCCACACATCATGACAACTTTCTTACATTCCTCTCCAGACATTTAACCACGCCTTTGGTAACCAGTTTTAAGAATGCTTTGTAAACAAGAAGAAGCTAAGAAATCTGTGTTAAATATAGATTTGATGCACATCATTACACTAATTCAATGGGTCTTAAACTGGTGTCTCCATGTGTTCTGGGTGACCCAGTTGTGTCTTTGAAATATAATCTAAGAACTCGTGTTTCTGTTTCAATATATTTACCTTGTACTAGAAATATGATAATGTTCCCTTCTTCGCAGCACTGATGTTTGTGATTCCTTGTCTTACAGACAAAAACAAAATGACTCCCAAGCCTACAGAGAACCTCTTGACAGACAACATACAAGATTTCCTCTTCAAAGATAAGAAATTGGTGAACTCTTTCCCATACATAACCATTGCATGGACTCTTCTGATAACAAATTACACTCCATAATCGCCCTCCTCACAGCCAATCACTGCATGACCAACCTGCTCACAGACATAACCACCTTGCTGATACAGAACCCCCTGATTAGCACCCTGCTCAAAAAGAAACCCGCGATACCGTTGCTGATAAAAAAAAAAACTCAACGAACCCCCCCCTCCCCACAGAACTGTTCACAGTCAGCCACCACATGACATAATTACGGACAGCCACTTAGATCTTTCCTTGACAGATGACCATCACGTAGTCCTCTGCTCACAGGTGACTATCAAGTGTTCCCCACCGCCACATGACCCTGGGACCCCACTGCTGGCAAGCAACCATCAGATAACACGCTCCAGTTAACCATAAAACTTCCCCGCTTAAATACAGCCACCTCGTGACCTCCCGTTCCTCACATACAAATAGTGCACGATTTACTTAATTACAAATAAGAGCCTCGAGAAGTCAGAACACTCACCTCACAAACAGTCATCGCGCGACCTCCATGCTTCAGACATTTCTGTTTGCAGACCCATAGGCAAGTATTCACAACTTCCCTACACACAGACAACCTTACACTACCTCCCTGCTCACAAACAACACCTCGCTGCCCCCTTGCTCACAGACAACCCCACACTACCTCCCTTCTCCTTGTCTCGTGAAAAAGAAACTGCCTCTATATCTGATACGGGAAACTGAAACCTCCTGACGCGAACCCTAGGAGACTAAATTGAAGGTCACTTTTTTGTTTTCTGCGTTTTTCAGAATTCCGATTATGTATGGTGTAGTTTTGATGTTGGGAGTATTACATAATGGTGATGCAGTGATGTACTGCAGTGTGAGGGAAGCAGGTGAGTATCTGTTGGTAATGAAATGGTGTTTAGTGCACTGATGACTATGGGGTGTATTGTGCAGTGGTGCTGCTGGTGGATATTGTGTCTTGGTGGCGCTGAGATATATTCGTGAAGGATTGCTTCTCGAGGATATCATCTGAGGTTGGTGTTGGACTGTACTGTGTGAGGCTAGTGGTGGAGTTTATTGGGTGTGGCATGTGTTGGAGTACATACTGTGAGTCAAGTGTTGGAGTATATTATGTGAGGGATGTACTGGAGTATATAGTGTGAAGTAGGTGTTAAGAGAATATTTTGTGTTAGAGCATATAGTGTGAAGTTTGTGTTGGACCATATAGTGAGAGAATATAGTGAGAGGCTGTTGTAGCATTATATAGTGTAAGGCTGATGTTCGAGTATATAGTTTGAGGCTAGTGTTGAAGTACGTGTGAAGCAGGTGTTGCGGCATATTGCGTTATAAAAAAACTGCAATTCATTGTATAATGGTAATTTTGTGGTGTAATGCGCAGTGTTTGTTTTCAGGTTGATGTGTGGTTGTGCTGTGAGAAATATCTTGTTTAGAGGTAATGCCATGGTGCAGTTTTCATCTGTCGTGTTGGAGTGTATTATAGGGTAGCGGTCCTGGAGTCGTATGATGTGGCAGTAGCCCTGGTATACTTTGTGGTAGTCATTCTGGAGTGCGTTATACGGTAGTGGTCCCGAGGTGTAGGATATGATGGTGGTCCTTGGATATTGTATGAGGCAGCGGTCCTGGGATGTATTATATGATGGGGGTCCCAGAGTGCATTACACGGTAGTGGTCCTGGTGTGTATCATGTGGCAGTGGTGCTGGGGTGAATTATGTGGTTGAGGTCTTGAGGTCTTTCTGCTTGTTTAGAGCAAGGCCAAAGCAAGTCCTTGGATTTTCCAGTCTAAAAGCTGCTATACTGTCGTCCCTTAGCTCATTTCCAAACCTAATACTCCTTTTTCCCCAGAGAGCGATCCTCCGATCCTCTTACAAGCGAGTCCCTGCTTACTGCCTGGGCAGCACTGCTAATCAGGGAAAGGACCCTTGCCCATTGCTTAGCTGTGGGTCCGAGATGTATTGTGCTGTAGTGGTGAAGGTGTTATTGTGGTGGTCCTAGGGTTTTAATGTCTTGTGTGTATTGTGAATGTGCATTGCGTGTATTGCACATTGGGCTAATTGGAGTGCGAGTGTACAGTATTGGTGCTCACGTGCATTGTGCAGTGGTGATGCTTAGGTTATTGTGTATTGGTGGTACTGGTAAAGGTATTATGCAGTGTTGGGGCTGTCTTGCCCTGTGGGAGTGACTGGCAGTGTGTGGGAGAGACAGCAAGTGGAGAGCGTGGTGTCATCAGAAGCACTGGTGCTGACAGACTGTTGTGTTCTGAAATTAATGTTTTAACCACAACCCTAAAAGGATACCCAAGAACACTGATGGACAATGGAGGGACAGATACAACACTATGCAAATGAACGTTAGCCAAAAATGTGTTATGGCTTATGTGAAAGAAGTGAGCCAAGTGCTTCAGAATTCGAGAATAGTATTAATTAATTTGAGTCAAGGAATTATAGTTCCATTGACATAGTAGCCATAGAGTGTAAACATGTAGCAGGGTAATGGGTGGGGAGGGTTTAGCAACGGGGTCTGGGTCACAACTGGGGTAGCCCATAACAAACAAAGTTGGGGATGGAGCGAGGGGGGAAGGGGACTTTCGAGGCGAGTTGTGAAGGTCGTGTGTCCAGGTCATGGGTTACAGTAAGCGCCATGAAGGTGACTTAGCCAAACTTACGACCTGGCGACCAGCTCCCGCCAGGGTCACTAAGCGCCCTGGGGAGAGGGGAAGTGGTCACTGCCAGTGCCTCTTGTCTGACGTCGGAAAACATTGTCTCTGTTTCTGTGTCTCTATTTGTATATCCATCTGTCTTGTTTTTCTTTTGCCTCGTTAATCTTACCGATTGGTTCTGTTTTAGGGGATACAAACAAAAGATTGGAGGGGAAGGGAGAAGAAGGGAAAGGGAGAAGAGGTGGCAAAGGGGGAATTGGCGGGGCAAAAAAAAAAAATGTAACAGAGGTGGGAGACAGTCATGGATGGGAGAGGGTAAAATAAGAGAGAAACAGAAGAAAGAAAAAGAATAGAAAGAAGCATAGAACAGAAACAGAAAATAAAAAAGAGAAAAACGGAAGAGAAATGAAAGTGAGAGAAATGGTTGAGCAAAGAAGGCAAGCATGAGAAGTACGAGATAGACTACACCACCTCCCCCTTGCGTCTTATTGGTCTCTGCAGAAGACAGTTAAACAGCGGTAAGCAGTGCGAGTCTGAGTGTCCGCGCTGAACAGCACTTTAATGCTGAGCGATGCCTACAGCCACGCTGCTCCCAGAACCAATAACAAGATTCAAGTGAGGTAGCGTGCTTCTTAAAGACTTTTCGTTTATTAAGTAGAATTGGAATGACTAATCTAAGCTTTCGAGAGGTGTGAAAAACAATGGATATTGGCGGCGATTCTGTTTAATTGTCGCGGGAGAAATAATAGAACCTGAGCTTAATTTGCCATATTTTGCGATTAATTCTCGCTAGGATCACCGTGGAAGAGTTAGGTTGTGCTTTGTTGTAATTACTTGATCGTGTTTAACGTTTTTTTTTTATGACTGGAAGTTGTTTTGTGGTAGAGTAACTATTATGTGGAAGTATGCTACTTTTTCTGGTTGTGTGATTACTGTGGTTCCGAAGTAGTAGTCTATTTTGTTCTGTGTGACTCTTTTGTATGTGTTGTTGATTTTTAGCATTGTCTCGTTGTTTGGGTTTATTTTTTTCATAGACTTGTTTTGATAAAGTATATGGTTTATATATGATAGTGTGTTACTAGGTTTGTGTGGTAATACGGCGGTGACGGACCTCCAGTTTCCAAGAATGAAGCTTGGAAGTAAGAGAATAGTGTTGAAGTGTAGCAGCAGTTGGGGTTGGTATGTACCAGTGGGTTTCTCAGGTATTTCTGTGGTAAACAGACATCAATCATTACGGAGCGAGGATGATGCTCATATGATATGAAGGATGTAAAACGGCAGTGATATGGTTGGGTGGTAGTGCAAGATTCTGGTACCGGGTTGATGCTACCAACTATGTATTAAACACTTAAGTATTAGTCTTCCAGTTGTATATTGAACGATGTGGTATACCGGGGTCGATGTGCTGTCGTTGGACTGAACCAGGGCATGTGAAACGTCTTGGGTAAACCATGGAAAAGTCTGTGGGGCCTGGATGTGGATAGGGGGCTGTGGTTTCGGTGCATTGCACATGACAGCTAGAGACTGAGTGTGAGCGAATGTGGCCTTTTTCGTGTTTCCTGGTGCTACCTCGCTGACGTAGGGGTGGCGATGCTATTTCCTGTGGGGTGGGGTGGCATCAGGAGTGGATGGGGGTGAGCAAGTCTAAATATGTACATGTGTATATGTGTATGTATGTATGTATACATATACATATTTGCCATTTTCCGCGTTAGCGAGGTAGCGTTAAGAACAGAGGACTGAGCCTTAGAGGAAAAATCCTCACATGGCCCCCTTCTCTGTTCTTTCGGAAAAGTGAAAACAGGAGGGGAGGATTTCCAACCCCCCGCTCACGCAGGGAATGCGTGGGAAGTATTCTTTCTACCCTATCCCCAGGATATATATATATATATATATATATATATATATCCGAAAATTGATAATCTTTTGTTAGATTCTACAACATATTTGTGTCTAACCGAGTTTCACAAATAAAGAAAATAAAGGTTTCATAAGCAGGTTAACATAATAATAAAAGAAACATTGAATATTCTGAGTTGGATCTACTTGCATCTATTTCTTTCCTGAAAATGCCACCTGACCCAAGTTAGACCACACGAACGTACAACATAACTAGTCGCCTTATTTTCATTGTGTTGTTCAGTTATCCAAAAGTAACTGAAAGTATGCAATGCATTGCTTCTATCATCTACATATCTGTATACCTCATTTAATGAAAAAAAACTATACGTCTTCCAACACGCAATACACCATCGCCTTTTCTCACCGCTGAACCCACGAGCTTTCATAGTACACTCTGTATTCTCTTACTGAACATGCACTCACACAGAAAAAGAAATATTGTACCCATCTATCAGAAAGGAAACCGGGAAATCACACTGAACTGCATACCTGTTTCGTTCACGAGTGTTGCTTGTACAACACAAGAAACGATAATCAGACAACAAAGGCATGATCACCCGCAAAAGGAGAAATTTCTTAACTAGGAGAAAACACGTCTTCCGATGAAGGAGCTCCCTCACAAACCTGTTACACTTCACCGACAAGGTGAACTGGGTCTTGGACCAGAGAGATGGATAGGTAGACTGTATTTCCTTAGACTGCCAGAGAGCCTTTGACACTCTACCCCATCGGAAGCTGATTAAAATACTAGAGCTGCAGGCAGGATAAAGGGGTGAACTCCTACGGTGGGTTGTCGGGAACAAAGGACGCAGGTAAGAGGCACATTCTCAAAATGGTCTGAGGTTACGAACGGAGTGCCACAGGGCTGGATCTTGGGCCCAGTGCTATTCTTATTGTACGTAAATGACTTGCCAGAGGGAATACTCTCTTACGTAAACATGTCATAGGATGAAGCCAAGGTCATGAAGGGAATGAGGAAATGGAAATGATTGCATAAGCTTATGGGCAAGACCTGCATAAACTCCACAGCTGGTCTGACAAATGTAGCATAAAATTCAGTCACAATGAGTGCACGGTAATGAGGACTGGATATAGCGAAAGAAAGCCTTAGTGTAAATATCTATAGGAAAAGCTCAAAGAATCCATGTCTGAAGAGGTCTTGGGATCAACATTGTACCTACGTAATCTGTCGCCACATGAGAATTGTAAAAGAAATAAACTGTCTGCTGGCAGTACATGGATAAGGATATGTTTGGTAAGTTATACACAACATGTAAAAGACCGAAAGTGGATTATGCTTCTCAGGTCTAGTGACCGCACCTAACGAGATGCAAAGGCATGGCTGAGAAGGTCCAGAGAGAAGCAATCATCGGATTTACGAGAGCCGAGCGACGACGAAAGGTTGAAGACTAAACAGCTGTGTCTCTCAGAGAAGGAAGACGAGGCAGAGGCGTGACCTGACGACAGCCTTCCATTTCCTAAAACTACCGGATGATGTTTACAGTTGACAGTTCATCACAATACTAGAGGAACTAGATGCTAATCTTCGAAGCTGAAAGAGAGGATTTGTTAAGAGGGATGTCTAGAACTATTGGTTTAGTGTAAGGGTGATGGATGGCTAGGGTGGTTTTAAGCAAGGAGACTATAAACCCAAAAACTTACTAAGACTTAAAGGTCTTCATGATGGTACATAACGTACGAACAAAGAGGCCCTTTAAGTGTAAAACTCCCTACCCGTAATACTCATATAAGTATTACCTATAAGTAAGAAATTAAACACATACACACACACACACCTTTACAGTCTTACGTCATGGAACAGTTAGCGTTACAGACAGTGAGTCAGAACCGGCCCACCTTGCTTCAGGCCCGCATGGGCTCCAATGCTGGGCGCAGAAGTCGGCTCACACGCAACGCAGGTGTTCATCCTCCCCTTGGAGCTGGTCGATAAATGCCTAACTGGCTAAGGCTTATGTGTGTGTGTGTGTGTGTGTGCGTGTGTGTATTTATACACACAGGAGTAAAGACTTGGTATACATACACTGGGTTGAGAGACGGGGCAACACGAACGTAAAACTCTCTCCTCTTCAAACACACATAACCTTATCACCAAGACAATACACACAAAATCTTTTATCGTCAATATTGTACATACACACCACATCACTGTCAACACCACAGACAAACATCTTTATCATCAACACTACAAATTATCAGTATCTTACTGCCAGTACATTACGATGCTTTGTTATATTTACATGTACTCGCGACACTTGCCAGATGCTTCTGGTATTATTGTACTGGGGGTACCTAGTGACAGCACTAGGATCCCGATTCCTCTATCAAGGAATAAAGTATTAAAATTGAACTGAACTACGTTACGATGTTCTGACCGTTAACAATGACGACACTCAAACTTTCTTTCGTCTCGTTAGCACACCCAAGTCTACACCACACCTCACCATCGGAACTACACCCACCCACCTTAACTTATCGTTGACACAATACCCTAAAGTTACGACCCTCTACCATCAACCCAATATACAGTACACCCTCATACTGTCGACAGGGGTACACTCACTCCGCCTTGCTAACCCACACACAATATCCGTGTACACCCAGGCTGTCCAACAACAAAGCGCGCGGCGTAATATCTGGAACGCGTCTGCAGTGATGTTGGCGTATGATAATGAACTCTTTGATCTGACGCAGAGACAGAGAGAGAATGTGCCACGGACCCATCGTCAGTAGTAAATGGTCCTCCGAGGCTCCTGTCTGTCTGTGGCACCTACAGACTCCGTCGGGAGGAGGTCCAGGATGCCCTGTCTGTCTGTATGTGTCTGGTTAAGCTCTGGTCAGGTAGGTCAGGGTGAAATCCTTGTGGTTCGCGCCTATTTCCGTATCAGCAAGTGGTCATTGACCTCATGAATACCATGATACGACCCTTGGGTAAGATGGTCTGACCTATGGCTTGACCCTTAAGGCTCAGATCAAGAGTCGTAAAGTTGTGAGTAACGTCTCATGGTTACTGTGTGGCCATCGGCAACTCAAGGGTGGGCCGTTTTGATAACTGTTTCTTTCTCTAAACGTCTAAGCTTTGGAACTCTACCTTCTCATGTCTTTTCCAATAACTATGACCTGGCACATTTCAAAAGTCAGGTTTTTCACTTCCTCCAAAATTCCTAAATACTTTCCCTTGTCTCTTCTTTTTCCCTTTCATTAACCTCTCTATATTTCAATCAAGGCTAAATGAGAAATTTTCCTTCTAAGGTTACGTCATCTGTTCTTGACACTACCTCCCTCACGCGGGAACTGACAAACATATATATATATATATATATATATATATATATATATATATATATATATATACATAACGAACATCCAGTGTTATGAACAGCCTGGGGTGTACACCTGCAGGCTGGAACAACCATGTGAATCAGCTCCATTTTCGAAATGAAGCTGAGGTTCAACACATTTAGTAGCCCCAAGTTTGATTAGAATCCGTAAAGTTTTGACGAAGTTAAAACTTGGAAGTTTTAACTTCGGAATTAACGTGGGGGAAGGATGCTAATTCAACTCCGTCTCTGACCATCAGCTGGGATTCGATGACATATGTAACCACATCAAATCTAATTAAATCGAACACCGATGTTGAAAAGTTAATGACTGATAGTTAATGTCTGGGGAGCCACAAAGAGGGGAAGTGTGGTCGTACGCTTACATTACGATCCATCCTGAACTGTCTTGTGATGACTACGTAGGTATGCAAACCTGGGAACTGATTAGCCTCTTCACTACTGACATGCTCCACACCCTTATGTCACTTCCCTCCACTACTGGGCGAGCTAGTGTCGTCCACCTACTCGGCCCTGACCCAGCCACTGCTCTTGCCTCTCCATCTGTCAAGACTAAGTATCCATACTTCATGGGTATCAACTCTCCCGTGACTGCAGACCCTCCCCTCTTTAAATCTAAACCCTGGAAGACAAGTGAAGGCAACGCACTGAAAAAAGGATCAGCTCAGCTTCCAACAGTTTACGAGCATGACCTCAGACACCTCTGATAGTGTAGCAGATGACACGCCATCAACCTGGGGATCGTCATTCACTGGCGGTTCCGAGCATGAGGATGGAGGAGCCGGCTGTGAGGATGGAATCCTCCAGGAGAAGGTGGATGTGTCCATTGCCACGACAGTTCATCTCAATACCCGAGCAGCACAACACAACGTGAGTTAATGGGGAACCACACCTTTCGACGACTCACACCTTAGCCTCTTCGCAGCTGATTTCGATGCACCTCCCAGGTCCCTCTACTCTCTTTCGCTAGTATGTTCCTGTCAACCCTTACAGAGCCTATATCCTACTACATCCAAACACAATGGAAAGTACATACAGTTCCTCTGCATTTCCTTTCATGGGGTCACTCATGACGATGGCTTTACCCATCTGGCCAAACAGGCCTCTCTTAAAAACCCAGATGCAGACTTCAACATAAGTAATTTAAGTTTACTTCAAATCAAATCCTACACCATCACCGTGAATTTGGGAAAATCAAAACCAAGAATCTGGATAAACGTCCTTAAACCCCGATACGATAACAGCCCAACCAGCAGACCAGCTTATATTTCGTGAGGGGCAAACACAAGACTGACGCGTCGCGACCCTAAACCAGAGCGCCGCCCTTCCCACCTGGTCTGACTTATGACGATGACACGCGAGAAATAAGACTGGGGGAAAAGTTTTACGGAAATCCAATCCAATCTTGCCAGGACGTGATCCAAAGTGTCACGTTGAGGTGTACGCCCGGATGGAGGCATTACCTCCTGTCCCTACACCAACCGGGGCTTTCGACTAATGGAACAAGAAACGTAATTAAGACAGAACATTAAACGATCACATGATAACGGGAGACTGATACCCCTCGGGAGGTGAGGTCTGGGTGTGAGTAGTGGACCGCCCTATACACGACTGACAACACACACGCAGGAGCTCTTTACCCTCCGTATCATCTACACACCCTCGCTCCCACAGTAGGGTCACACACACACCCTGATCCCCAGAGACAGGGCCACACACACTCTCATCCCTAGAGGTAGGGCCACGCACACCCTCATCCCCAGAGGCAGGGCCACACACACCCTTACCCCCTACGTCCAAAGTCATACACACCGTCATGCACTCAACATTCTCTGCCTCTTTATTTTTTCTTAAGTTAACTAAGACGGCACGGCCAACTAAATGTCCTAATCCAGGTCGTGTCATTAACGTTATATATA
>JAYMFT010242836.1:0-11023 GCA_038088735.1 Panulirus argus
GTATGGGTCATGGTGAAGTGCCTGAGGATTGGCAGAATGCATGTATAGTGCCATTGTACAAAGGCAAAGGGGATAAAAGTGAGTGTTCAGACTACGGAGGTATAAGTTTTGTTGAGTATTTCTGGAAAACTGTATAGGAAGGTATTGATTGAAAGGGTGAAGGCATGTACAGAGTGTCAGATTGGGAGGAGCAGTGTGGTTTTAGAAGTGGTAGAGAATGTGTAGATCAGGTGTTTGCTTTGAAGAATGTATGTGAGAAATGCATTGAAAAACAGATGGATTTGTATGTAGCATTTATGGATCTGGAGAAGTCATATGATAGGTTTGATAGAGATGCTTTGTGGGAGGTCTTAAGAATATATGGTGTGGGAGGTAAGCTGCTAGAAGCAATGAGAAGTTTTTATGAAGGGTGTAAGGCATGTGTATGAGTAGGAAAAGATGAGAGTGGTTGGTTTCCAATAAAGGTTGGTCTGCGGCATGGGTGTGAGATGCCCCCATGGTTGTTTAATTTGTTTATTGATGGTGTGGTCAGGGAGGTAATTGCAAGGGTTTTGGAGAGAGGGGTGAGTATGCAGTCTGTTGGGGATAAGAGGGCCTAGGAAGTGAGTCAATTGTTGTTCGCCAATGATACAGCACTGATGGCTGATTCGAGTGAGAAACTGCAGACATTGGTGACTGAGTTTGGAAAAGTGTGTGAAAGGAAAAAGTAGAGAGTAAATGTGAATAAGAGCAAGGTTATGAGGTTCAGCAGGGTTGGGGGACAAGTTTGTTGGGAGGTGAGTTTGAATGGAGGAAGTGAAGTGTTTTTCGATATCTGGGAGTTGACTTGGCAGCTAATGGAACCACGGAAGCGGAAATGAGTCATAGGGTGGAGAAGGGGGCGAAGGTTCTGGGAGCAATGAAGAATGTGTGGAAGGAGAGAATGTTATCTTGGAAAGCAAAAATGGGTATATTTGAAGGAATAGTAGTTCCAATAGTATTATATTGTTGCAAGGCATGGTCTATAGATAGAGTTGTACGGAGGAGGGTGGATGTGTTGGAAATGAAATGTTTAAGGACAATATGTGTTGTGAGATGGTTTGATCGAGTAAGTAATATAAGGGTAAGAGAGATGTGTGGTAATATAAAGTGTGTGGTGGAGAGAGCAGAAGAGGGTGTGTTGAAATGGTTCGGACATATGGAACGAATGAGTGAGGAAAGGTTGACAAAAACGATATATGTGGAGGGAACAAGGAGACGTGGGAGACCAAATTGGAGGTGGGAGGATGGAGTGAAAGGGATTTTGAGCGGTTGGGGGCCTGAACATGCAGGAGAGTGAAGTCGTGCACGAAATAGAGTGAATTGGAACGATGTGGTATAGTGGGGTCGACGTCCTATCAATGGACTGAACCAGGGCATGTGAAACGTCTGGGGTAGACCATGGAAATGTCTGTGGATAGGGAGCTGTGGTTTCGGTGCGTTACACATGACAGCTAGAGACTGAGTGTGAGCGAATGTGGCCTTTTTCGTTTGTTTCCTGGCGCTACCTCGCTCACGCAGGGGGTGGCGATGCTATTTCTTGCGGGGCAGGATGGCGTAAGGAATGGATGGAGGTGAGCAAGTATAAATATGTACATGTGTATTTGTGTATGTGCATGTGTATGTATATGTATGTACATAAGTATATGTTGGTATGTATATGTATGTATTGTGCATATATATGTGCGTGTATGTATATATGTGTATATGAGTGGATAGGTCTTTCTTCGTGTCTCCTGGCGCTACCTCGCTGACGCGGGTAACGGCGATCAAGTATAATAAATAATGAATAGTGATATATAAATGGGACACGGTAGGGAACACTAACCGATACACCACAAAGGTTACACAGTAAGTGATAAGTCACTTCTAGCGCGGCTGTAATCAAAGGCTTCAGGAGCCTTTAGAAAGAAAGTCTTTTTCACAGAAACTGGTCATAGGATTCTCATAATGATATCTGTTTTTAAGGATACAAAGGAAGAAATACCTACTGTTGCCAAGACATGCCACATAAAAATCCCTTGTTGGAGGATTTCATGCACCATTTGGACAACGTCCAGGCTCGTGACTTTGTCAAGATTGTATGACTCTGCCTAACAAAGAATAATGCCACGTAGTACTGACACACCACCATACATTTTGGCCGCCAGTGGCTTGGTAAAAACAGTACACAGACGGCGCACTCCGCGCGGCGTCGCAGTCTGCAGGTTTCTAAGTCTATTCATAAGCATATTCCCTGCATCACCCAGACGCTAACGTAACTTACCACCAGGACACTAAGAGCGAGTCAGTCAGTTACATGACGTCCTTTCCTCATCAATAATTAAATCGATTTCACGAATCGAAAAGTATTTCCAACTTTCTAATGATGTTTTTAACTTGTACTCCAGCGCCGTGCCTAGACGCTGAAGTTACCAGCAATGCTGTTCCTGATACTACTACATTCTCCTCCTACAGTCTTAAAGCGTTATATAAAAGACCCTGTTTTCAAGAAGACTTATTCCATGTTTCTCACCATGTAGCTTGTAAGTCCCAAAATCTTAGGTGAATGAATTGAACATGGGTCTACTTCCTGGGTTCTATCCGTTCACCTGATCAACGACAAAGAAAGCATCGCTGGATGGTGGAAAAAGGATGAAAATTCTGAGGGGCGTTATCATTTTAGCCAGGGGCGCGACCTCTCCTCATTGTATAAAAAAAAAATATACAAAGAAAAAAAATATGTGGGCTCTTACTAAGTACGGGGGAGTCTCATGCAACAGCGCGGAGCATGGCCGCACGTGCCTGACTGCCTACTTGCTCCACTGCTTGCTTCTATCTCAGGCTAGTTGGCTCCCTGTCTAGCCCTCATGATGGGATGAGAGGGACGGGGATGGGATGTGGATGGGACAGGGAGGAAAGGAAGGATAGATGGATGTAAGGAGACCCACGCGATCAGTGGTGTGGTCAACACGACCCTGCATGTCATGCACACACTTGACTTATCACGGTCAATGCCTGAGGCGCCGTGCCACACCTACCTGGTGACGCCATCATGACGCTGGGGAGGTATAAGACGTCTGTACCAGGAGGATGACAAGTGTGTCAAGGTAACGCTGGGGCGGCAAAGAACGATACCAGGCGGGTGACAGGTAACGTCAAGTAACGCATGGACTGTACAGAGCTTCGGTACCCGGCTGCACTACGTATTTCTTCTGTAGTGACATGATCGTAGGCATGCATGATACCTGGCTATAGAGTGTAGGCTTTGATGGTGAGAACATAGGTTCGATGTAGGGCAGCAACGCTTCTGCTTGACTATGCGGAGGAATACGGAGCAATGGAAACAGGATCACAAAATACAGCGAATTAATGAAACATGAAACGAAACAAAAATGTAAAAACTGCACTGGACGCCTGAGGTCCTTCCTGCCTCAGACAACAAAAATCATTGAAAAAAATTAAGGCATTACCATCAAATTTCATCTATCAACTTCTGAGCCAAACCTTCAGGAATTAAGAGCGAAAAACTCATTCTTACCAAGGATCTTTAACCTCCGATGTTTACACACCAAACGAACGCTTAAAAAGAAAAGAAGTGAAATTTTCTCATCCAGCCTCAAGTTATCTAAGCTCGTGTATTTGACGAGGAATGCCTCCCAGCCCAGTAAAGACCCGGATAGATAAGGTGTAGACACACACACACACACACAACACTTCAGACCCACCAGACAAAAGACAAGAGACAAACAGCATCAATTAATCCATGACTCAGTACAACGAAGGCGACACACAAAAATATCCGACCGCCCCCCGCAAAAAAAAGAAAACGATCATCAACGACGGATAATCACAGAATACAGAGGAGTGAAAGAATGATAATGAACGGAAAAATGAATATGATTTACGCGTGAGAAAGTGGTTGATTACTGGGAAGAGAATAATAAGCGAGATGATAACGAATGGGAACCTTAAAGGTTAAGTGAAGAAAAAGAAAGAACATTCCTATGAACACTGTGCAGGATACGATAGTGTGAGAACTGCGGCGAACGGTAAGCTCTTGAGCTTGTTTCTGGCTACCTACCTGGCCCAGCGAACATCAAGCCGGTGCCCAATGGTTCTGATTACCTACCTGACTTTGGGCATCCTCGCCTACGTCTGCGACCTGATCCGACCTGGAAATACCAACTGTGGCCTGCCGCGCGCCTTCTGACGCACTGTGCTGTATCAGGTCGCTCAGTCTGACTGTCCGTCAAATTTCATCATCAGCGTCTTATATGCTATTCTTCTGTATTTTGCTTTCAGTTAACTGTAAGAGCAATAAGGTACAGTATAACCCCAAGCACATATAAGAGTGTGCCTCTTCAGAATTCTTCACAATGATCGATACTGTTTTCCAGCTTAAGAGTTGATAATGATGATCTTGCAGAAGCTATATTTTGAGCATTTGTATCAGTTCTCAATATCCGTAACTCCCTCTGGCCTACCCCTGACATCACTGTGCCTGCCTGGGCTACGGACAGGACAGATTTGGCCCTGTTCCTACTGGTGCCCCAGCCAATCCCCTCGATATTTCCTACATCAGCTCCAGAGGAAGGGATTCTTAACTTTATACCTGTCAGTCGTAGATGTGTCTGTCATGGCGCCTTATCCCCGAATCCCCGACAAGAACTACAACATCTAACTGGCCGACAACGTTTATCTCCAAACATCTTGGAGATCCTTATCTTAGTCCACGATATCTACGAAAAGAAAAAGTTTCTTGAAACTTTTCACGACCTTTATTAACACTTGCGTCACAGCTGATAATCTCACACCGCTTTTCCCCTCTCACAACGTATATTGCTTTTGCAGTCAGTCGCCTGACGAAATTCAATTCCAAGTTTTATAACTCCTGCAATTAACTCCATGTCATCTGCTTTGTAAGACCTCGCCTCCTACATTAGGCTTTCCAGATAATTAAAAAAAAAAAGTTGAGACTCTGTCTCTCTCTCTCTCACTCTCTCTCTATGCAGAACATCCCGCGTAGAGAACACTTCCTTAACACAGCACGACGCCACAAAAGAGAACAAGGTTAAGCATGGAACCACACACCTACTGCGCTGAACACTGAACACACAGTGACTCAACTGCCAAGGTCTACGCGCTGGGCGTCTTGACTCCACCGGAGGTGAAGCAGCGGCGAAGACGATAAGGAGAAGAAAGGCGAGAAGGATCGTGCAAAAAAATAGGAGGGCAATTAAGATGGGAAGAATGGACCATGTAAAGGAAAAATGCGAGCAACAGGTCAAAGAATAAGAGGAGGAGAAGGCCTGAGATACCTGGGGCAGTCCTGCCTCCCATTGGCTACTGGGCGATCAAACAACCAATCACAACTCTGCTACAGGGTGATCAAGCGACCAATCAGAACTCTGCTGATGATTTTCTCCTTCTAAGAAAGTACACAAAACATATAAATCAATCGAATTTTTATCTGCAATGATATGACACAATCTCTCGAATCAGGACGATAAAATAAAGGCTCGCGGAAGGTTTAGAAGGAAATGTCATCTGAACCACTTAGGAAAAAAGGCCGATGGATCATCCTTGCACTCAGAACAGGAGTTGGAAGGAGGAGGAGAAGGAGAAGAACGAAGAGAGCTAAACGAACACAAGCTGAGGAACTGCAGAGGAAGAGAGAGAGAGAGAGAGAGAGAGAGAGAGAGAGAGAGGAATGACAAGAGAATAACAACCACACAACGACGTGAAACTTGACACAATCCAAAGGCAGACGGAGCAAGACATGCAACTCAAGAAGACAGAAGCAGAGACGGGAGCTGTGAGACGGGGACCGTAAATGACGGGGTGTGGGGAGGCAAGCCACCCTCACCCCGGGAGGAGCAAAAATGGAAATAAATATAAAAAAAAAAAAAATATGGAACCTGCCGGAAGAAAGAAAATGGGGAGGGGGCTGAGAGGGGAAAGCCATTGAGGAGGAGGAGGAGGAGGAGGGAGGAGGCAGCAGCAGCTGGAGGGCAGACTGACGGAAGACCTATATTGAGCGCAGAGGCGAATAAATATAGACAAGAGAGGAAAAGATGAAAAAAAAAATGAGAGAAGTGGCTCAACACGGATGAAGAAGGCAAGGGGACCAGACCACAGGAAAGGGAGGGGAAATACACACGATGATGACGTGAGAGCCGACGGGCAGCCGGCAGTCTTGAGACGGTGTGTGTATGTGTATGTGTGTGTGTGTGTGTGTGTGTATGTGTATGTGTATGTGTGCGTGTGTGTGTGTGTGTGTGTGTGTGTGTGTGTGTGTGCGTGTGTGTGTCCCGGCTGGGGACTCCCCCATCACACACTCTCGCTGGAAGGGGAAAAAAACGGGGAAGAAAATAATGAGGAAAGGAAGGAATTAAGGAGGAAAAACTCGACTACATGATGATGGAGCCTGATGAAGAGAGGGAGAGAGGTGAGTCACGTGTGTGTGTGTGTGTGTGTGTAATCACTCATTAGTAGTGTACGTGAAGGAAATTCTACACTCATGGAGCCACATCTTTTGAATATTGCAATCATAGAAGTTAAACTTCTTCGTCGTTTCTTCGCTCAATTCAATCCATTCGGCCTCCATTCCAAAACGACAGAAGTATTTCTTTATATCTTTTCTAAAAAGTTTCTTAATCAATTTCATGTCATGTCCCTGGATGTTCTATCCCAACATCTCTCGATAGACTATTCACTATATCAACAGTCTGGTTTGAAAGCTTAAACATTATAAACAGGTCACCCCTCACTCTTTTTCCTTCCATGGTGGGAAAATTCTGGGCCTCCAGCTCTCTTAATTTTGGTGCTATATTTGCTATCCTCCTCTTGACCTTCTCTATTTAGCTTTGGTCTTTTTTTTTTTTTTAAGATGCGTTGACCAAACATGAGAACCATATATCAATTTTGGTGCAATGTGGGATATAAACAACTTGCCGATTATTGCCTTACCCAAATACTTGAATGCTCTCCTGACACCTGCCAGCAGACATTTTGTATTTTTCACTAACCTCCTTACGTGGGACTCTGGCAACAGGTTGGTAGTAGACCACGTCCATTCCCAAGTCTCTGTCCCACACACACACACACACACACAGATTCCTGCAGCTCATTTACTGCTAGATAGTATTTACATTCCAGCCATCCCTTCACTGTCTCCACAACGCCATTACTTGTACTCTGGTTGAATTTCATCAACAACGCATCAGACCAACTCTCTTGCGTCTGCCTACGACCTGTTGTTCAGTAAGTGCAATCCTCTTTGCTCTTCACTCCCCTCGCGACCTTGGCAACATCCGCGCGTGTGTGCGTGCGGCTAACCCCCACAGCATTGGACAGCAGCAGTGAGAACCCTGTGCCGTAAATATCCCCCTTCCTCCACCCACACTCCCTCCAGGATACACATGCCCCTGGAGTGTAGCCACGGAGAACCCTTTACCATACCAACCGCATCCCTCCACCAGGGGTGGGCTCCTCACCTCGTTAACAACCACCTACAATATTGTACGACCTTCTTAACAACCACTGGGGCCACAACTGGAGCACCTTGTTAGCCCCTCGCGACCTACTCCCGGCCGCCCCCATGACCGCCAGTGGAGAGTCCTGCTTCTTATTCCCGGAGCAATAAACGAAGAACTTCCGGGGGTTCACTGCTTTACAATTTCCTTTGTTCCCTAGGGTGAAGGTCGGTGCCTCAGGCGTTGTTAATCTGCAGGATAAGGAAAAATTCATTACGCCACAATGTTGCTAACTTACATTTCCAGTTCTTCTCCGATCATACCCAAAGGAAAAATAAGCATTAAACTAAGAAGAAAACGGGGGGAATAAGAACAATAAAATCATATCAAAACAACACTATTTCTACCCATCAGAAGACAAAAAAAAAAAAAAGTTTTTCTTTTGACAGGATATAGGCGCTGGAGAACAAACGAATTCGTGAAAGCCTTTGATAAAAACCTCTGACTCTGACGCAAATACGAGTCACAGTTTCACGTCCTTCGCGGATGACAACATGAGAAGCATTGAACATACCAACAGGAGACAAGAAACTACAGACAAGGTTCTCCTGGATCACCGAAATCCCACATGCTTTCCAAAACTCCTCCGGAGAGCGAAGAAGGTAAAGAATGACGGACAGATAGACATTATCATACCACAAAGGAACAATATGAAAAGATCTCAATAATGTCTGACGACCTCACCTTCAGCGGACACCAGGCAACAGCTGCCTCTTTCAAAAAAGATGGCAGGCTGGGTCCTGTGTCCTTCAAAGCAAGCAAAGGAAATAATGATGTTCTTCGACGCATCATTACTCTCAGGAGCAGGATACTACCGTGTGCTGACATCATCTTTACAGACCGGCAAAATGTGGAGTTAGAGCGTATATGCGCATCTTTCACAGCCCACACTGACGCTCTCTATAGGATCTAAACTACAGGGAGAGACTGAAACCACAGAGGCTGTACTTTCTGGATCGAAGACACAAAAGTTATTTCATAATCTAACCTTGAAAATTCTGGTACGGATGGTTCACATCCTACACATCAAGTCCCCTTGCGGCACGGCATGCATGGAAGATTTCTGTGAGACATTTCCACCGAAATCAAGTGGAGAAATTGAGCACGATTAAACACCCTCATTGAACATCAGGGGCCCATGGCGTGTGCAACGGGAAAAGTCTTACGAAAGCCGGGATGATGAATTTACGAAGTGCACCCGACCAACCAAGCTGTGTTGGTTACGTGTAGGCTTGCGGGTCGCTGCCAACAACAGCATGTGCGGTCGGCCTACGACCCAACTCGGCAGCTTCGACTCAACCAGAGCCCTGGGAGAATTAGAAGACCTCTAGACAGTGACAAGATAAGGTGTAAACTGGATGTCCGACACGCCATGCGAGTTCAGAGGAGACCTCATGCTCGGCCCCCGGACCCACGATAGTTGAGCATCGGGTCTTCTCCACCCATCCCGCTCATCCTTTATCCGTAGCTTGCAGCGTCGCCTGCGTCATTCGACGAAACACTATAGGACACCGTAATACGGAACGCAAAATATTTAGCAAAATTTGGAAACTGCAAATTTTCATGATTATCTAATTCCAATAAAAAAACTGAGTCCTGATTAAACACTGAGGGAGGAGGACCTGTGGGTCTCCCGCTAGCTACATAGCCGACGTACCAACGCAAGCAACCCACAATCCACACACCTGAACATCTAAACCGGTAATATACATGACTCAAAATTCTCCGAAATCTAAATATGGCTCCTTGCATGAGAAGGTCACATGGTCCAGGAACGGACTGTAGCGAAGTAAATCGTTGTCGTTGAAGCAGCATCGATTACGCACCAACGGTGAGTGAATCACCTACCAACACCTGCCGCCTCCCTCCGTCCGTTGGTGGTGGTGGTGGGTGGTGTTGCTGTGTCTCGTCCACCTCCGCCTGGTTGTTCCACATTATTACCCTCCATTGTGCGAAGCACCCGACGTGCCCCTCTGGTTCCCAGGAGCGCACCATCACGTGGCGGAAGATGGTAAAAATCCCGGTCCTTGAAGGGTTTCCTGAATAATAAAATAATACCGTTACAGCGGCCCACTCATACCTAGATGGCGCCAGGATCCGCCCGGGCGCGTCGCTATAGTCCAGACAGGGTACGTGTGTCCCTATAACAAACGCACGCTGCTGACACATTCCTCGGCTGCAAGATAACGTTAAGTCCTGATTATGACTTTTTAAGTACAAAACCATGAAACCTTTCAATTTCAGTAACCATACAGAAACAATATTTACTGGAGAGATCTCGTATTACTAACCAAGAGTAATTTTTCATATCCTAGCCATCATAAAGTCAAATGTACAAAACCTTCTTGGGCAAAAAGACTCATAATCTTGTAAATACTTTATCAGTCGTGCTTATCGTCACATCCCTTCGGAAAGACAAAGAAAGACCTTATCTAACCTTATCAGAATATATCATGTATAACACTAATCAGTCTTCCCTACACTGTATATTCACCTTTGTTAAAGATGAATGACGTAGACCCATCACCTCGGACACAGCAGCACGGGAATCCTGGAGACCGAAAACCGTTAAACAGTGTTCTGTTAACGGTAATACAGACAGCCGGTTTCAGAATACAAATGCATCCACTCTCATCAGCACGTCTACTGTTCGACGTGTCAGAGAGAATCAGACCGGACCAGGCACAGAAAATATTCTGTATATTGTAGACTCATCAAAACAAGGTCGCGCCGCACCAATTAAGCGAAATCGTAGCCACATGTCCGACAACCCACGGCAGGAGCGCTCTTGCCAACAGCACGTCATTCTCTCAAACACTTCCCCGCTTTACTGGCCAACACAGCCTCATAGCGACCATAAACACAAGACCTAACAACCTACAGCTGAACAGACGTACAGACACAGACGGAAAGTTTGTTACCCATGATTGGTATGACAGATGGCTTCCACTCAGCTTACCTACAACTTGCACCGCCAGGCTTCACCAGGTCTGCCAAATTGATCCTGACGCATCCGGAGCGATGCGTGTCAATGGTCCCCACATACCCCATAAACAGGTAGGGGGGAAAGGGGAGTACTCTTCAGTAATCATACGAACGCACGCTAACCTCTATACATATTCTATGTTCTACTGTTACAATGACCGAAGCAAGTAAAACTCCAAAAATTGGTAGGAAGAAACATTGTACTTTTTACCAAATATATAACTTTAAAAATCGCTTAAACCCGTCCATCAGTTAAACGAAAAACTTTGCCGTCACATGATAACAGTATCTATATAAAACTAACTACTTCTCCCGCCCAAGCGAGGCTGCGTCAGGAACAAACGAATGACGGCCTCCTTTGCACAGTACTACACTGGCTGCCATGTATAATGCACCGAACCGAAGCCAGACTATAGGAAACATTATATTGGTTGGTAAGAATATTCAGTGTATGTTTGAGTCTTGGTGAAGTGCCTGAGGATTGGCGTAATGCATGTATAGTG
>JAYMFT010242847.1:2500-11023 GCA_038088735.1 Panulirus argus
CCATCAACATGCAACGCATCTCACAGCTACAAATATGGTGTGGGACCTAGGATGAGCCAAGTGAGCAGACCGGTGGAGGAATTTCTGGGACACCGTCAGTGGAGATGGCCCATCTTGCATCATTTTTGGTCATCAGTTTCACGTCAGTACGCCTAAATTAACCTAAGCACCTAACTTTATCAAATGTAGCCACCTAACCAAACTGAAGCACCTAACTTGGTTAAACCTGACCTAACATAACTTAAATATATGCATCTAACCTTGCAATAGCCAAACCTAAGCACCTAACTTAGTCAAACCTATCGTAGCATAACTCAAATATATAAAGCTAACCATGTAATGATCTGAAAGGAAATTAAGTTACATGTTCATACTAAGTTAGCTAGGTTTGATTAGATTAGGTACCTATTTAGTAAGATCTCACATAACAATAACCAGAATTTAGATTGAAGCGAAACGACATAACTGCAGCAGTGTAGAGGCAAGGTGGTAATGACGATCACAGAAACTTGAAGGAGGGATTGATAAAGTGAAGAGAGGGTCTTTGATTGATTGAAGAGGTAGGAGCCTCTAAAATTACCACGCTAGTGTTGCCCTCTGCCAGTTGCTTGTTAAGGGTCTGGTACTAAAGGCTAAGAAGCGGCACTGGCGATCATTTGCTATGGAAGCTCTATTGCCATGGCACTCCTCCGAGGGAGTTCCCATAGAGAACAGGCGTCAGAAGTACAGGTAGATATTTAGGAGTTTCATCTGACCCTCAAGGATTAGGTCAAAGGCTGGGCCATCATTAACCAAGGATCGCACCGCCGTAAGACTCGTACCGTTGTGCTCAAGGGTTGGACTCTCGCCCTTAAAGGGGTTATTGTCTTCAAATATATTCATACTAGTATCATCCAGTAACGAAATGAGCGGTTGGTCAGCCAATATTCATGAATGACGATACCAGATATGTTTACAAGTATAATAGTTAGGCAAAATATATTGACGATGATGACTATATCAGTTGCCACGTATGACTAGTTTTAAGCTTCCATGATTATTTTATTGCCCAAAAAAGCCGTTCTGAGGATGATAGTGTTGTCTTGTGATCGTCTAAGCTGCGGAACGCTGTTCCGTTTTGCAGTCGTCTATGGCGAGGAACACTGTTTTGTCTTGTAGTTGTTCAAGCTGAAGAACGATGTTTTTCTTCCGTAGTTGTCCATTCTAAGGAACGCTGTTTTCTCTCGTATTTGTCCATGCTGCGGAACGCTGTTTTGTTTTGTTGTCGTCCATGGAGAGGGAAGTCGTTTGCCTCGTAGTCTTATATCCTAAGGATCGTCATATTTCCCGACAGTCGTGTGCAGTTAGGTCATAGCTGAGCATATCTCAGATACTGAGAACATGTAACGACGGAACGTATCTGAAAGCAGAGGAAGTAAAGATTGAATGTCATGATCTGTGGATGGAGGGTACTGGGTAGTAATGTCGATCTCATTTTGATAATAATAATAATAATAGTAATAATAATAATGATAATAATAATAACAATAATTATTATTATCATTATTATCCTTATCATTATTATTATTATTATGATGATAATAAAGACAGTAATGTCTGTAAGGTTTTTATCTAGAGGGGCAGGTGTACGGTATACCTGGGGTGGGTGGGCATGGCATCTGCTGTTTGCAGATGGTACATTTCAACATATAACCTTGATCATTGACGACGATGATTCCACTCTACATACAGTACTTCAATTCGTTTTTCCTCTCTTCGCCCTAATACTCGTTCCTTTTCTCACTCTGAACACTTCTCTTAATTCGGACCTGTGCAATACCTCGGATTGGGACGAAGAAATTTGGATAAACTTGATAGTTCTGAATCACACTTTCTACTTATATATCTGTCCAAATGCAAGTCTTTACTTCCTCTATTCGATTTCAAAACACCACAGTTCATCCCAACAATAACATAAGACATTGTGAACATTACTATATCCAGGAGACTATTAAATAAGCATTACAAAATCTGTTTCCCAAGAGCTGGGGTGTTCTATAGGTGATAAGATTATTCTTCTTATGAGCATGTGTTTCATATATACAGGGGCCTTATTAATAAAGTCCTAATACTCAGGAGTATTGTTCACTTGTTTAGTATGGCTCTTCCTCGACCTCTTCATCAGCCAGAGTGGAATGAAAAGGTTTCCATCTCATTATTAATCATTCAGGCATTACCTTTCACCAACCATCCCTCTCTGTTCGCTATGATGTTATTTCACTCTCCTTTTCCTACAGGTACTATCTGGGATATCATTCTGTCTTGGTGTGTTCTGTGTCACCAAGTCAAAGGACTCGCGTGTCTGGCTCCTGCTTCCCATTGTTTCTGTGTGGATACCGGCCACTCGAGAACTGACTGTTATGATCCCATCTTCTTACCTCGAGCAGCAAAGATGGGGAACTCTCTTCAATCTTTCATCTCACTCTCTTCCTATAGCCTTTCTACCTTTAAATGTTAGGTTTTCAAGCGCCTGAGGAGAAATCATTATTTTCATTATATTTGCTGTCTAATCTTTCTTTTCACATAAGATGGCTATGATTGGAGCACTTGTGTCCTTGCCATGTCGGTCACTAAAAGAAAATAAAATACTTCACAGACAGGCTCCAAAAGCTGTTGACAAAGCTGGTGACAGAGCTTGGGAGAGTGGGTGAAAGGAGGAAGTTGAGAGTAAATGTGAACAAAAGTAAGGTAAGAAGGTGCATAAAGGGGATGGGACAGAATAGTTTGAGTGTATGTGAATTTGAATGGAAAGGGCCCATAGGAAGTGGAGTGCTTTAGGTACTTGGGAGTGGACGCGGCAGATGATGGAACAATGGGAGCTAATTGAGTTACACGGTGCGAGAGGGAAGGCCAGGTCCTCAAGTGCATTCGGGGATGTATGGAAGGAGAGGTCAGTGTCTGTCAGGAAAAAAATGGGTATATTTGAAGGTACAGTTGTCCCGACGGTGTTGTATGGATATGAGTTTTGGGCCCTAAATGCAAAAGTAAGGGAGTGGGTGGACTTGTTGGAAGGGAAATGCCTAAGGACAAAATGCGGTGTGAGGAAGACTGATCGTGTAAGGATTGACGGTGTAAGCGCGAGGGGTATGGTATAAGCGCAGATTTGGTTGAGGGGGCCGACCAGGATGTGCTGAAATGGTTCGGGTAGATGGAGAAGACGAGTAAAAAAAAAATTCCAAAAGGATCCATGTATCAGATATGGAAGGAAGAGATGGAAGGGGGAGAAGAAGGAGGAAATGGAAGGATGGAATACAATGGAATGCAAAGTGAATTCAAACAGCGATAGACCACTAGGTTCCTTCGAGGCTGTTTGTGATAGTGGAAACATCAGAATCTCACGGATTAGTGTGGTTAAAGTTAGGAGGCCTACAGATAATTCAGAGAAAAGCCTGCAAACTGTCAATGTGACTAAGGAGGCGCAATTGCTGTTAGTCGTGGATATGAAGCGAAATGTGTATCAAGTCTGTTCTTAAACGTACCTATAGAACTGCTTTCACCAGCTGTAAGTAAGTGGTAGATCATTCCACATGTTTACAATCCTGTTGAAGGAAAAGTATTTCGCCTCATTCGAGGTAAAACGCATGCCCAACAATTTGTATCCATTACTACGAGTGAAATCAGACGAATCTACCCATTAATTTGTTAGATCAGATTGTCAAAGGCTTTGATAATACAGAATACTCGTATTAGATCACCTCTTAACCTCTTAAACTTTGGGTTATCGGAGCCTGAACATTCATGGAGTGAGAAGCGTGCATGGGATAAAATTAATTAGATTTTTGTGGTATAAGGGGGGAGTGGCGTGCTGTCAGTTTCCGGAACCAGGGCGTATGAAGCAGTCAAGGTAAATCATGGAATGTGTCTGTGTGGTCTTGGCTGTAGATGGTGGTCTCTGGTTTCAGTACATTATACATGACTACTACAGAGTAAATGTGTGCAAGCGAGCGCGATGTTCCTTTGTTCCTGACGCTACCTCGCTGAGGCGGGAAAAGCAATGAGTATGAAAGAAATATCATTAGTTATTATTATCATTATCATCATTATCATTATCATTATTATTATTATTATCATTATCATTATCATTATCATTATTATTATTATTATTATTATTATTATTATCATTATTATTATCATTATTACTACTAACGGTTCTGGACCGACATGAGGGACGGCGGAACGGCACCGATTGTCACCATGGACCGGTGCACGAGTCATGGACCGGCATGAGAGATGGTGAGACGGCACCGGCTGTGGTCATGAACCAGAACTTGAGGTTATGGACCGGCATGAGGGATTGCGGCACAGCGCCAGCTGTGGTCATGGACCGTCACGCGAGGTTATGGACCGGCATAAGAGACGGTGGTGGTCACGGACCGGCTCAGGGGAATGGTAACAGAAGGTCGCCATGAAATATTGATTCCCTTCCTAAATCCATGACTCCCACTGCCGTACGGACGGGAAGGTCCGCAGAGAGAGAGAGAGAGAGAGAGAGAGAGAGAGAGAGATGCAAATCAAGATAATCCATAGCACACTTACATAGCAAATGCACTACACCAAATATATCTTAAGCGGTGTTCTGCGATGTCTGGCAACATTGCCGAGTGCTATGTAGTGCTACGCAACGCCAATATTGAGGTAAGGGTTAGCGACGATTAAGAAAACATTCATGAACACCAGAGAGTAGCATTCGAGATATGAGATTACAATATGTTCCTTTGACGTTTTCTGTGAGTGGCAGAAGTGCGCTGCAGGAGTAAAGGCGAATCAGACACTGAAAATAACAGGAAATCCTGAAAAAAAGAGAGAAGAAAGAGATAGGGAAATGATAGAGGCGAAGTGATTGAAAGTCACATGAGAAACAATAAAGGTAATGTAGAGGAAAACGCACCTATAGTATCCATCACTGATTTCAGAGAATGCAGCCTTTGCCTCTGGCGTGACTCGTGTTTCGCTGGTGGGGACGGGGTTATTGATTTCCTACCGACACATGTAAACGATTGATGGGAGACATTCCAAAGGGCGCCTTCGGAACATTCCAGTGCAGTCTGTCCACGATATTCACAAACAGGGTTGGGGGTGGGAGGGGAGGGGGGGTGTAGGGGAAGGTATTCATTAAAGGTAATCAATAAATGGTTGCTAATGAAGACGTGAAGTCATTAGAGAAGGAAATGGGCTAGAAAGACAGACAAAGTACAATGAAATAATTGGATTTCAAAATCACAGTAAGAGAGAGAGAGAGAGAGAGAGAGAATAACTCTAAATTAATCGGAAAAGAATAAAGAAAACTTAACAGTCACTACCAAAGTGCCGTACTCACAATATGATTTGTGAAACAGTAAACTCCCAGTCTGGTCTTCAGGGATGCCTCAGAGATGCGAGATTTCAGTGTCACTCGAGCCTATAACGATACTACATAGAAAGCACAGTGAACCTAAGACGTAATGATGACCTTAATCTTATCATGGCAGTTTCATGATGTTATATATTGCTATACAGCACCATACATCATACAGTGCTGCACAGTGTTATATTATGTTCCATGATGCTTGAGAACAATGTTGCAACCTACAACTAACTCGTCAGTTTTATAAAGCCGCTTCTTTTGTCTTCATTTGCCTCCATATCAACTTTGGATGACTCTGCCCTCATCTCCCGCCAGTGAATCCATCCCATCTCCTATATTCTCCTGGCGCAAGGTCTTCCAAGTGCTCGCCTAGCTCCAGGTGGACAAAGCGCATGGCCCAGATAGCACACCTCCTCGAACCCTTAGGGAGTGTGCCTCTGAGCAAAGCACCCATCCTTGCTGGACATATCACACCTCTAAAAAAACATACTTTTATTTCCTCGTTGAAGCATGCCTTGGTGCAGCCCGTCCCTAAGAAAGGAGACCTCCCTAACCACTCCAACTATCGCCCTATTGCTCTCACTTCTGCTACCTCCAAAATCCTTGACTCACACTTTCTCAAACACTTTAGAATCCTATTCCCTTACCTCTGATCACCAGGCCGGCGTTCGCAGTGCAAGGTCTACTGGTGTTCTCTCCTATGCGACTCACCTCTGGTCCTCCTCTCTCAGGGACATTCATGAACCTTTTGTCGTAGCCCTCGACATCTCCAAAGCATTTGACAGGATGTAGCATAAGTCTTTGCTTTCTAAACTTCTTTGCTCTTTGATTTTTGTTTCTTACTGTTCGCTAATGCATCGTGTCCATTCTGGCCGTTTCACTGCAGATGCCGTTGATAGAGAAACTTTCCCTTCTTATCCCACAGATAGTGATGTTCCCCAGGGTTCTGTCCTGTCGCCTATTCTTCTCTATTCAGCTTCTAGCCTTGTTCAATCTCTTGCTGATGATTCCAGCTTATACACTTCAGCTCACTTTCCTTTCTCATCCCCTTTTGATACTCATTCTCTTTCTGGTGCTGAACTTTCTCAGTTTGGACCTGTGCAGCATCTCAGAATAGAAAAAATATAACTTAGATTTAATGGTACTAAAACGCAATTTCTCCCTATATAACTTTCTAAGATTCTCTCGTTTCCCTCTGTTCAATTTCTAAACACCACAATTCAACCTTGTGATAATATCAGTATGTTGAGCATAGCCATATTCTCCACGCTATCCTGGAAACCCTGCATAATCAGTATCACAAAGTCTGCCTCCCAGAAGTTGAGGGAGGCTGCATTGGTGCCATAATTATTTGTCTTGAGAACAACTGTTTCATATCTACCATCTATAGATCCTGTCAACGGTAACATCTCAGGAAAGCCAAAATCTGGTTAAGATTTTTGAATAGCTACATGTCTGTAGCTTTTTTTAACAGGTATAATCAGCTGAAAGTACCCACCCTTCTAGGGAAGGAACATACACCAACCGGAGATTTGGCCCAAAACTTGCGCGAAGGTGAAAGAAAAAAATAACCCCTATGAAGTGCAGTTCCGTCGAAATTACAGACGTAAGTATCCGAAGAATCTAAGCACAAGGGAAGACCTTTAAAGTGTAAAATGCTCTGAATTTCGGGCAGATACAGCCATTAGGGAGGCAGCAGTGAGGGTGATGAATGAGAGACCTATGCTGGCTGCTGTCGGCAGAGAGACGGTCGCGGCTGAAGCCCATTACCACTAGTGAAAAAGAGGAACCAACAACCAGCCATAATCACGAACCCAGCTATGACTCTGAAGCTCAGTATGAGGCAGCAGTTAAGCACTCATAGAGTGAACCGTATTTTTATATAGCAAGAAATCAACTTGTTCCTAAGCATAAAGTCTTACGGACTTCACACCTCAAAAGTTAGTGACATGCATTAGATCTCTTGGTATGAATGAAGTCAGGGGTTCATCCAAGAGATATTTCCATCGCAAACTGGAAAATGAATTTCTCTGGGATGTTGCACGTACACCTTGATGACAAAGGGAAACTGCTCGCCTCTCCAGACATTGTGTCGATGAGGGAACTTGTTAAAATTACGTGTTCTATGAAGACCCAGTTGGCCGGACTCAAAACTCCTACGAATGACTATGTCACCACCAAAGCTGCTCTCCAGATGAGAGAAAACATCAAAATTACCATTTGTCAGTCCAGTATGACCACTCGTTACTAACCAGTGTGGTGCCAGTATTCCCGACTCTATCATTCGTTTCCTACACACACTGTCGTCAGGGAATCGTGATTGTGTAAATCTATCATTAAGAATCAGGCGATCTGCATCATTCTGTAAGATACGACCTTGTTTATGCAGATGCCTGAGGAAAGAAGGAAATACCACCCAAACATCCATCAGAGACGGTGAATGAGCGATAGACGGTCTGATACAGCTATCCACTTCAGTAATATAAACCCCGGGATTCATCATCCAGGCAATGGAGGAAAATTATCTCCAGCTCACGTAGCGAAGCTAATCTCATCAATTCCTGGCAGAGGAGTGGGATAAGCTTTAAACATGGGACATTGTTGAAGGACAAATTTCTCAATGTAACATGTGATGATATCTGTTTCAAAATGAACAAAGGAACAATAGGAGGAAGTTGGAAGGTTGCATACAACATAGGAAGTGGCCGACACTCGCATGATTCTACATGCACAGCATGCAGTTACCTCTGGCTATCATGCTGTTATCATCTCTGTAGATGATTCAGGTGTCCTAGCGTTGTTTCTGGGCACCTTATAGAACATCAAGCGTTCACTGTATCAGAGATGTGGGGCTGTAAGCCGAACACGATGATTTTTTTTTTTAATGCTCCAGTCACGGACAAATGTCCACATCAAGGCCGGGCCCTAACTGAAATATAGAGAGAATTGAGAAAGGTGGAAAAACAGACAGGGAAAGTATTTACAAATTTTTGAGAGTGAAAAACATGTCACTTGAAATGAGCCAGGTCATAGTTATTGGGAAAGACATGAGAAGGTAAAGATTTCCAGAGCTTTGACGTGTAGGGAAAGAAGCAGTTATCAAAACGGCACACCCTTGAGTTGCCGATGGCCACACAATA
>JAYMFT010242858.1:0-24751 GCA_038088735.1 Panulirus argus
ATATATATATATATATATATATATATATATATATATATATATATATATATATATATCTATATATGAAGGTTTGTCTGGTATAAGGTCTGGTTAGTCCGGTATAACGAAGGTAATGTCCGGTTGGTCCGGTATAACGAAGGTAAGGTCAGAATATAGTCGTCTCTACCCAGAGCATGCGAGTCCTTGCACATGACCAGCATTGAACTGAAGAAATCTCGGGACTTCCTGCACGTCTGGTGGCAACATTGCACTCTCGTACTCTCGTACATATTAAACATGATATATTACCTTTAGATGATATCGTTAAGAAGTACCATAACCCTAGACAAGTCATCAATCATATTCATTACACATTTTCTTTTCTCTCTGGAAATGTATACAAATAACTCACTGGAGTCAGCCAAGGAGTCATGACTTCTTATCGCCAGAGGAGCACTCTCATTGTATCAGGAAGAAAACAGAACAAATTTCCAGCAGTAGAGTGGGCTGGTACCTGCCCTTGCCTGGTACTACGCTGTTGCTATATATACACACACACACGCATGAATTACGTAACAGTAAGACAGGATAGTAGTGAGGAAAACGATGTAAAAAAATACCTCACGTTTGCCCGATGTCTGCTTTACCCTAGTCCATGGGAGGCAGAAATGTTGCTCTATGTGTTTCCATGATTCCATGTATGAAATCCGAAAAGGTAAAACAAAGCTTTTGGAAATGACTTCTACTCGCCCCTCGGCCAGCCCCAAGGTCTTGGTGATACTGTTTGCCGGGTTGGAAGGTCGGTGGCTGGATGGGGTTGAGAGGTATGGGGTTAATGGATGGGAGGGGTTGAGAGGTGGGAGGGCGGTGATGATAGGGGTTGAGAGGTGGGAGGCTGATAAGTGAAAGGGATTGAGAGGTGGGAGGTTAGTGGACGGGAGATATTGAAAGGTGTGAGGTAGGTTGATGTGAGAGGTTAAAAGGTGGGAAGGAGGTGGATGGAAGGGGTCGAGAGGTGGAAAGTTGGTGGGTTAGAGGGGTTGGAAGGTGGAAGGTTGTTGCTCGGGAGGGGTTGAGAGTTGGGAGTTGGGTGGTGAGAGAGGTTGAAAGGTGGAAGGTCGGTGGATGGGAGGGGTTGAGAATTGGGAAATTGGTGATGGGAGTGGAGAGGCGGGAGTTGGTGGGTGGAAGGGTTTGAAAGGTGGAAGGTCTGTGGGTTGGAGGGGTTGAGAGGTTGGAAGTCGGTGGGTGGAAGGTGTTGAGAGGTTTGAGGATGGTGGATGGATGGAGTTAAGGTGTGGAAAGGCATTGGATGGGAGGGGTTTAGAGGTGGTAGGTTGGTTAGTAGAAAGGGTATAGAGGTGGGGGGGCTGTTGTGAAAAAGAGGTTGAGAGATCGGAGGTTGGTGGATAGGAGGGGTTCAGAAAAGGGAGATTGGAGGGTAAGAGGTATTGTAGGTGTAAGGTAAATGGATCGGAGGGGTTAAGGGATAGGATTGTTGTAAATGGAAGGGGTTGAGAAGTGTGACGTAGTGGGTGTCAGAGGTTGAAAGGTGGAAATTCGATATCTGAGAGGGGTTGAGAGTTGGGATGTTGGTGGTGGAAGAGGTTGAGAGGTGGAGGCTGGTAGGTGGATCGGGTTGAGATGTGGTAGGTTGATGGGAGGGAGAGGGGTTGAGGGTTGGGAGGTTGGTTGTGGAAGGGTTGGGAGTTGGAGGGTTGTGGTGAGAGGGGTTAAGATGTGGGTGGCTGGTGGGTTGGAGGGCTTGAAATGTGGATGTGAGGGGTTCACAAGTGGGAGGATGGTGAATGGGAGGGGTAGCTGGATGGAGGGGTTACGAAGTGGGAGTTTGGTGGGTGGGAGAGGTTGAGAGGTGGAAAGATATGTATGGGAGGGGTTGAGGAGTGAGAGGTTGTTGGATGGGAGAGATTGGTGGGTGGGAATGGTTGAGAGGTTGGAGGTTTGTGGTGGAAAGGGTCGAGAGGTGGGAGGTTGATAATGGGAGAAGTTAAGAGTTGGTAGGTTGATGGCTGGGAGAGGTTGAGCGGCAGGAGGTTGGTGGTGGGAAGGTTGAGAGAAGTGAGGCTGATGAGTGTGCGGTTGGTGGTAGGAGGGGTTGAGAGGTGGGAGACTGTTGAGTGGGTGAGGCAGAGAGGCAGGATTTCGGTGGGTTTGGAAGGGTTGAGAGATGGGAGGTTGGTGGCTGTATTGGTTGAAAGGTGGAAGGTGGGTGGGTAGGAGGTGTTGAGATGTTGGAGGTTACTAGTGGAGGGTCTTGAGAGTTAAGAGGTTGGTGGATAGGAGAGGTTGATATTTGGGAGGTTGTTGTGGGAGGGGTTGAGTTGTGGGAGGTTGATGGATGGGAGATATTGAAAGATGGGGAGGCTGGTGGATGGGAAGGGTTGAGATATAGGATGATGATGGTGGAAGGTGCTCAGAGTTGGGGGATTGTGATGTAAGGGGTTTAGAGGTGGAAATTAGGTAGAGGGAGGGGTTAAGAGGTTGGAGGTCGATGGGTGGGAGGGGTTAAGAGGTGGAAGGTCGGTGGGTGGTGGATGCTAAGAGTTGGGGGGTTGATGGTTAAAAGGAATTGAGGTATGTGAGGTAGTTCGACGAGAGAGGTCGAGAGGTGGGTGGGTGCTGGATGGTTGGGGTTGAGATGTGGGAGGTTGTTGGGTGGCAGAGGTTGAAAGGTGGGAAGTTGGCGTGTGGGAGGGGTTGAAATGTGGGAGGTTCGTAGGTGAGAGGGGATGAGAGGTGGAAGGTTTGTGGGGGGAGGAGTTGAGAGTTAGGAGGTTGGTGAATGAGAGGGGTTGGTGGCTGGAGGGTTTGAGGGGAGGGAAGCTTGGTGGGTGGGAGTGGTTGAGAGGTGGTAAGTTGATGTGTGGGAGAGATTGAGAGGTGGAAGATTGTTGGGCGGTTGAGGTTGAGAGGTATGAGGTTAGTGGTGGGAAGGGTCGAGACGTAGGAAGGGGTTGAGAGGTGGGAGGGGTTGAGAGAAGTGAAGTTGATGAGTGTGAGGTTGGCGGTAGGAGAGGTTGAGAGGTGAGAGGTTGGTGGGTGGAAGGTATCGATGGGTATGGGGAAGGGTTGAGAGATGTGATGTTAGTTGGCAGGAGGGGTTGAGAGGTGGGAGGTCATTGGTTGGGAGAAATTGGGTTGTAGGATGTTGGTGAGTAGAAGAGGTTGAGAGGTTAGTGGGTAGGACAATTTGAGATCTGGAAGGTTTTTGAGTATGAGAGGTTGAAAATGAGAGGTTTGTGGGTAGGGGGAGTTGAGAGGTAGGATGTTGGTGGGAAAGAGGGGTTGAGATGTGGGAGGATAATGGGCAGAAGAGGTAGATAGGTGTGGGACTGGTGGGTAGGAGAGGTTGAGAAAGAGAAGTTGGTGAGTCGAAGGGGTTGGTGATTGAGAAGGGTTGAAAGATGAGAGGGGTTGAGAGAGTTTGAGAGGTGAGAGGTTGGTGGTTGGGAGGGGTTGAAAGGGGGGGGGGTGTTTGTGAGCAGCAGGGGTTGAGAGGTGGGAGGTTGGTGGGTAGGAGAAGTTAAGAAATGGGAGGTTGGTGGTTAGGAGGGGTTGAGAGGTAGGAGGGTTGGCGGGGAAGAATTTTGAGGTGGGAGGCTGGCGCATGGGAAGGGATGCATAACGGAAGGGTAGTGGCTAGGAGGGATTGAGTGGTGGGAAGCTGGTGATAAGAAAGGTTGAGAGGTAGGAGGCTGGTGGGTGGGAGAGATTGAGAGAGAGAGGAGTGGTGGGTGAGAGTAGTTGAGAGTTGAAGGCTGGTGGATGTGAGGTGTTGAGAGTTGGGAGGTTATGGTGGGAGAGGTTGAGAGGTGGGAGTTGGTGAGTGGGAGGGATTGAGAGTTAAGATGTTGGTGGTTAGAGGTGTTGAGAGGGGGAGCTTGGTGGGTGGTAGAGGTTAAGAGGTGAGAGGGCAGTGGATGGCAGGGGTTGAGATGTGGGAGGCGCTGGGTGGGAAAGGATGAAAGATGGAAGGGTTGGGGTTGTGAAGGGTTAACAGTCGGGAGGTTGGTGGTGTGAGAGGTTGAGGGGTGGTAGGTTGGCGGATGGGAGGGGCTGGGAGTTATAAGGCTGGTGGATGAGAGGCGTTGATATTTGGGAGGTTTTGGTGGGAGGGGTTTGAACGGTGGGAGGATGGTGGGTGTTAGGGTTTAAAGGTTGAAGGGTGGTTGGTGAGAGGTGTTTCGAGTTGGATGTTTGTTGGATGGGAGGGTTGAGTTGTGGGAGGTTGATGGGTGGAAAAGGTTTAGAGGTGGAAGGTCGGTGGGTTGGAAGTACTGAAAGTTAGAAGGTTGATAGATGGGAGGTTAATGGATGGATGGGGTTAAGAGGTGAGTTGGCAGTGGATAGCAGGGATTGAGATTTTGGAGATGGCGGAAGGGGAGGGTTGAAAGATGAAAGGGTGGTGATTGAAGGGTTAAGTGTTGAAAGGTTGGTAGTGAGAGAGGTTGAGACGAGGGATGTCTGTGTGTGGAAGAGGTTGAGCAGTGGAAGGTTGGTTGGTGGGAGGAGTTGTTAGCTGTGAGCTTGATGGGTGGGAGGGGTTTGAGAGGTGGAAGACCAATGGGTGGGAGAGGGTGAGAGGTGGGAGACTGATTGGTGAGTGGGAAGGAGTGAGAGATGGGAGGTTGGTGAGTGATAGGGGTTGAAATGTGGGAGGTTGATGGGACGGATGGGTTGAGATGAGAGGTTGGTGGGTAGGAGGGGTTAAGAGGAGGATGAGAGGTTTAGCGAAGTGAGAGGTTGATGGGTAGGAATGTTGAGAGGTGGGTGGGAAAGTTTGAGAGGTGGGGGTTGGATGATAGGTGTTGAGAGGTATGGGGGAGGGTTTAGAAATGTGAGGTTAGTGGGTAGGAGGAGTTGAGAGGTGGGAAGTTGGTGAGTAAGAGGGTTTCATAGGTGGGAGGTTCATAGGTAGGAGGGGTCAAAGAAGTGGGAGGCCGGTCGATGAGAGGGGTGAAGAGATTGGAGGCTGAGAGTGGGAGGGGTTGAAAAGTGGAAGGCGGGGTGGGTGGGAGGCATTGAAAATTGGAAAGTTGGTGGATGGGAGGGTTTGAGAGGTGGAAGTTTGTTAGGAGGAAGGTGCTAAGAGTTTGGAGGTTGGTGGATGGGTGGGGTTGCGAGGTGGGACGTTGGCGGGTGGGACGGGTTGAAAGATGGTAGGTTGGTGGATGGGAGGGAATGGGAGGTGGAGAGTGGGTGGATAAGAGGTGTTGAGAGTTAAGAGGGTGGTTAACACAGCTTCCTCAATAACCTCAGACTTGGAAAGGATATATCAGTGGGGTAGACAAAATCTTGTTAAGTTGAATTCCTTCAAGACCCAGTTTCTACCCATCTCTCTATTGAAAGCTCCTCACGACTCTCGTATCTCCTTCCACGGTTCTGTAATTCCACCTCTTGACTCAATGAACATACTTGGTATTGCTGTAACATCCACTCTTTCTTGGAAACTCCACACTATGGGAATAGCTAAGTCTCCCTCCAGGAAAATGGGTGTCCTGTTTAGATATCAAAACTTCTCTTCTGAGCAGTTGCTCCGTGTATACAAGGGATTAATTCGTCCTTGTATGGAGTACTGCTCTCATATTTGGAGTGGTTCTAGATCTGTTTCCTTACTCGACAGAGTTCAGTTGAAAGCGGTCTGACTTATAAACTATCCAAGGCTAACTTCCAAACTTGACCCCTTGCCCTACACCGCAATCTTGGTTCACTTTCCCTCTTCTATAGGTATTACTTTGGTTTATCCTCCTGAGAGCTGGCTAACTTGTATGCCCCCACCACTAGCTAGACCACACAATACTCAGCAAGCTGCTACATTACATGATTATTTTGTGGCCATCGACAACTCAAGAGTGGGCCGTTCTGATACCTGTTTCTTTCCCTACACATCGAAGCTATGGAACCCTCTACCTTCCCATGTCTTTCCCAATAACTATGACCTTGCACATTTCAAAAACAGGTCTTTCACTTTTTCAAAAATTAGTAAATACTTTCCCTTGTCTTTTCTTTTTCAGTTTCATAATTCTCTATATTTCAATTAAGACCCGGCCTCGATGTGGACTTTTGTCTGTGTGTGTGTGTGTGTGTGTGTGTGTGTGTGTGTGTGTGTGTGTGTGTGTGTGTGGGGGGGGAACCCTGCTACGGCACAGTACCTCCACCATCACGCCATGGACACTTTTACCATTACTTCTAGCCCTACGTGCATTACAGTGCTGTACAGATACTGCACAAGCGTATCACCAAAAACTGCTCTGGTAAGTACATTACAGCTTCTAGTTAAAAAAAAATCATATTAGTATTGTGATACAGCACTGGATTGTGTTATATACTGTGATACAACACTAGATTGTATTATATACTGTGATGAAAGCATTGGATTGTGTTATATCACTTTACATTCTAGTAAGCAGATGCACATTTACAAATATATATTCATTGAGTGTCCAACTTGTGACTATTTCAGACTATAAGTACGATATCCTAATGAAGATTTGATATAACATACCATAAGACATACTGGAAAAATGGTCTTATCAGACAGAGTTTTCCCCAGTGTTCACTGTATGAGCTAAATTGGAATATATTTTTCAAGTCTGGTCAATATACTTAAAGAAATACAGAGAATGAATAGAGAAGGTCCAGATAAGGGTAATGTAAACAGTACCTGAATTAAAAGAGATGAATTACAGTGAGAGGTTAAAGGCCATAAATTTGCTTAAAATGGAAAACAGAAGGGAAAAGGAAGATGATAACAACCTTCAAGTTTCTAAACCAGCTTGATGTCAACAATGAACTATTCTACAAAACATGCTAATTATATGTAAATGAACTGAAGAGCCAGTATTGTATACACTCGTTACGTAATGTTGTCAAGTGTTAAAATAAATATCCTTAACTTTTGTATTTCAGCAATCAGAGGCCATAACTGAAACTACAAGGAAACATGCTACAAAAAATGATGAGGCACTTTTATAACATAAAAGAAATGAATGAACAGAATAAGCTCAGTGATCAGTCTGTGAATGATGACAGTATACAAAAATTCAAAAAGCTGTATGATAATACGGTTCAAGAGATGGGGCTCCTTGACTAGAGAGCTCTTTCCCTATACTGCAAAAATATGTACACCTAGTCAATGCTTTATGTTGGAGATGTGTTAATGAAAAGTATAGTGTAGTGGAATTGCCAGAAAGGGAAACCCACTTAACACAGGATTCAGTGGGAGAAAAAGGAGGGGTTACATCCCTGGGGATTTCTCAACCTATTTCTAATAAGAAAATATGAATAAACGCCAAAAAACATGAAGTACAGTACAAATGCATCACCACTCTTAGTATCTGAATAGGAAATAGAGCTTAAAATAATAGTTTTTATATAAAACTACACAATCCTAAGTACAGGTATGTTATGCTGATTTTCATCTTTGATCCAGACATAACATTTGCTCAAAGTTCGTCATAACTTTACTTCTGGTATTAAGGGTCTTCATCACACCAAAAGGTGTCACACTGAATGCACAATATTTCATTTCATCTGCAGCTCAGCAATTCTTCTCACTGATGCAGCAGAAAAGCCAAAAGCTCTGGAAACCATACAAGGAAAACAGCATAGAACGGTGATCAGGTGTATTTACACAAACAATGGAAATCACTTACAGGATGATGTCATGAAATGCTTACTTGTGTAAAACTAAAAGTCTTGAACAATTTTGGTGCATATCCAAAATTAAGCTGATGGCACCATTCTTTTCCCTACTACCTTGGGACCCAGCCTTTGTGGGTTTGTACATTCTGTGTGGAACTCACCTTTTGTCGTTTTAAATTGGATTTTTTAAAAGTATTCCAATGGGGATGCTATGGTAACCATAAGTTGTCATGGGCCATAATACATTCACGCATAAATAAAGAGTCTGTCATATTCTACTCAGCATGGTGACCACATCTCGTACCCTATCACTTACTTGAAAAAACATGTGAGTTGTCCTGAAATTTGGTGTGTAAATGACTACATCTGCCCTCTTTGCAGTCTCCTAGGCTCATCAATGTATTAAGTTGCTTAGTTTTTCTTCTTCTTTTATGGATTTTGGTATAGATAACATACCTGATTGTGTATACGTATAATATGAACCAACAAGGGCTTTTAGACATGCTGATTCTTTTGTCAGTGAGCAGACTTTAAACAATGCACAGTTCCACTATTCCCCTACTCTCACTTCATTGAGTTTGTAACTGTCTTGATAGCATATAAGCCGTACTGTACAGTATATACTGCATGGAATGGTTGAAATCAGTTGCAGTTACATAACTACTTTATTTTTTAAGAAGTTCTACCATACAAAAAATAGCGATTAATTTAATGACGATCTGAACTCTAGAATCTTGATTAATAATGCCATCTTCTACATTCTATTTGTGACTTACTATTTCTCAACCCATGGAGTGGGTGACTTCTTCTTGGGAACCTTCTCCTTGCTGGATCCTGCTGAAGTGTTATTTGCAGCAAGTTTCCCAGTCTTCAGGAAGGCATGCATGATGAATGATTAACAAACTGAAACAAAAATGAGCTAAATCAATTCCTTAACTCTTAAAAGGCACAAACATATATTTAGGCATTCCCCTGAGATGGACTATTAACAAATAATTTTTCTTGATTGTATAGAAAACAATGTAACTACCTAGTTGCCAAATATCATATGGGTCTTGAACTGTCCCTTAGAAAAAATCTACCTCAAACAACTGCACATCAAATGAAAAGAACCTATAAAAACCTTACCTGATTTTCCCTTGTAGTTGAGAATTACCTTAAATTTCAGTCAAGGAGGATTTTTTTTTAAGCACTATCTTAAAATCTATGAAGTAATTCTTTTAACTTTATTTTTTGGGAAATAAAATTTGGACATAAAAGATAATTTTGAAGAATATATTCTCAAACTTACAGATGAGAATGAGCAAAACACTTTCTCTGAAAGCATACTTCAATGGGAATCCCTGCAGCAAGTGGATGAAAAAAGACCGTAACAATTAACTTTTTTCTAATACTGAAACTAAGAAACATATTGGCTCCTACAGGAGGTTAGGTGAGCTTTGCCTATATTCTGTTGATCATTAAACATATTTTTTCTTGTTTTATAATAGTAATTCCCCTCGTCTTCAATGCCATACCTATTTCTGGGTTACTTACTTTACCTATGGTAAAGATCCCCATAGCACAGACTTAAATGGCCTTCCTGCAACTCTTTATAACTAGAGGAATGCTGGAATTGTTGAAAAGGAAAAATATGCTTCTACATCTCAATATCTCAAGAATAAGCTGGACAAAAGCAACAGCAGCATAAAGGAAACTTGCCTGACATGGTTTATTTTGTGGGACTCAAAGTCCTCACTGGCACAGCAACTTATCTGGAAGCCTATGTGGTTGAAGGTGAGGAGTTTACACAATATGTACAGCTTCAAACAGTATATGGAGCTGAGGAGTTATAAGTTCATTAACAGGTTTTACGTGTACAAAAACAAAGCCATACCATGGAGCATGCATAACTGGCTGATCAAGGTGAGGACTGCAGTGGAGTACCCAAGAGAGAAGTCTTGGAAAATCAGTATCATGAAAGGGAGTTGTACATAGATTGGGGAGGAATGCCATGGAAAGTGGCTTTAGGGTTCTAATCTTACAATTCATGTTAACCTGAGAAGTACTGCATAGAGATGATGACTGTAGCAAATGTACTGGTTGGATACATCTTCAAGTTAATGATGTACTAAAGCATTGGCCAGAACACATGACACATTCACATGGCCCTCCTCCAACACCTGAGTGCTCAAAGCAACTGGGTATACATGGACAACTACAACTCGGATGACCTGACTGAGACTCTGTACATGAAGGACTTCCAGACTTGTGATACTTTGAGCCTGATTCAAGGTGGGGCACCTCCATTCATCAAAACTGTTACCAAGGGTTACCCATGGACACTATCCTGTTCAATTGGATGTGGAAAGAGTTTGTAATTCTGTGGCAGGACACCTGCTTGTATTGGTCATCAAGACTTTGGGGAAAAAAAAAAAAAAAAAAAAAAAAAAAAAGCACATGGCATGATAATCTACTCTACTTTCTAAGACTGCCCAAAAGCCTGTTGCCAATGAAAATTGCATGTACTTTTCTCAAGAAAGAGGGTGACTGTGTTGCCAATTAGAATCTTAATGCATATACAGCTCATGGTGATGTACCTCAGGACTGGCAGAATGCCTATAAAATGACAATGTATAAAAGCAAGAGGGACAAAAGTAAACTCTCAAATAACAGAGATATGTGTAATGAACATACCTGATTAAGTTGTTTGGGAAAGTAGTGGCATGCAGCTGAGAGCATCAAACTAGGGAGGAATAATGTAGCTTTAGGAGAAGTGAAGGATGTGTGGCTTAAGGAGTGGTGAAAGATGTGTGAATCAGGTGTTTTCTCTGAAGAATCTGCGAGAGAAATACTTGGAGAAATAGGATTTGTATGTGGCATTTATGGAACTGGAGAAATCGTATGATGAGGTTAACAGAGACGGTTTGAGGTAGATTATAAAAATATGGTATGGGATCAGAGTTACTTGATGCAGTGAGTAATTATTATCAAGAGAGTATTGCATGTGTACAAGTATGAGGAAAGGATGTGAGAAGTTTCTAGCAAAGGTGGGTCTGTGGCATGGGTACCTCATGTCACCATGGCTGTTTATGGATGTAGTTGTGAGGGAGGGAAATGCAAGAGGAGATGGTCTGCAGTCTGTTGGAGCTTTGGGGCCTGAGAGGTGTCAGTCACTGTTTGCTGATGACATAGTTCTGATAGCAGACTCAAGTGAGACACTGCAGAAGTTGACTTCCGAGTTTGGAAGTGTGTGAAAGTAGAAAGTTGAGAGCTAATGCAAATAAAAGTAAAGCTACAAAGTTTAGCTAGGGACAATGAGAGGTCAGTTGAAATAAGTTTGAAAAGAGAGAACCTGGAAAAAGTGGAGTGTTTTAGATATCCAGTGGAGGACATGGTAGTGAGTGGAACAATATAGCTGAAGTAAGCCACAGAATGGATAAGTGGCTTAGGTACAGGGCATATCAAGGGATGCAAGGCAAAAATAGGTATGTTTGATGGTATAGTAGTCTGAGGAGTTTTGATATGAATAGGAGGCCTCTCATTTTGGAGCATTACACACAACACTTACTGAGTGGACTGTAAGCAAATGAAGCCATTCTTGATTTGTTCCTGGTGCAACTTCACTATATGGGAAACAATGAACAAATATGAATAAAAAATAGGTCAATTTGATCTTCATCCCAGGGTATCTGGTGGAGCGAGTTTCTCATTCCTTCACCTTCATCATATTGGTTACAATCATCTATATAAAGTTAAGTGCAAGTTTTATGATCTATCTTAGATGAGTAAGGCCAAACAGACATCACTTGGACAGACAATGTTTTGTATTTTTGGTTTTAAAGCAAAACTGGAAAATTCAGCTTCTTTATTCTAGTATATCGTTTCATGTGTTGAGAGAGAAGGCAGCCAGCAGTTTCTGTTTTGCGTTTAGCATAAGGGAGAATGATTTCTCTTCTTTTCTTACTACTAGTGAATAGATCTTTTTAATAGTGAAGGCTCCATTCCTTAACAAAAGTCCATATTGAGGACTGGCCTTAAATGAAAAGTGAAAACAGCTAAAAAGAAAGAAATAAAAGAGGAAAAATATTCTAAGAGTTTTGGAGTAAATAAAAAAGAAATTCCAAAAGGAGCTACATGATACTTGTTTGGGAAGACATGAAGGGGTAGAGTTCAAAAGCTTCGAGGTGTAGAGGAAAAACATATCAAAGGAGCTCCCCTTTAAGTTTCAAAGAACTATAAAGTAACTGTGTGATCCAGTAGCATGCTAAGTATTATTAGGTTAGCTTATGGCAAAGGCACACAAGCAGCCAACTACCAAGCTGCTTGAAATAATTCTCCACTTTTACTGGAAACATACTATGAGAAGTTGTTACATAAACTTACCATTACAAGTACCAGTAGACACAAATATAATTTCATATGTTCAGTCATTCAGAGAAGTTGAGAGTTACTTTGCAAGTTACACATATGCAAAGTATTCTTACATATGTTGAGGGAAAAAGATAACAAGTTATGTAAATATTTTGTTCATGTGCCATGCAATTAATTTTCAGTGTGGGTGAGCTGTCATTACGAGGTGGTCTGAGAAGTATGGGGGTTGCCATAACTCAACCTGTGTTGCCATCCAATGAACTGGTTACTACAAAAGGTGGTGACACACACCTAGAAATCAGCAGAACCTATGAAAATTCACCTCAGGGCCAAAATTTACCTAAATTTTTTTAATGCTATGGATATTTTACCTACAAGGCCAACTTATTTTGCGAACTAGTTTATTTTCGCCACTTTAATTTATCATGTGCTATTTTTTTTGTTATGTTGAGGTAGGTTGGGGCTACAGGGTTGGGCTAGTCCCCCTGGTTGGGGATTACGTTGGGTTGATTATTCTAACTGTTTTACCCAATGCTTTAGCTAAACTTCCACATTACGATGGGTATGAAGCCTCCCTGCAACGCTAGTGGACTTGGGTCAGTTAAAACTGGGTAATTTATCAGTTTACCCTCATATCAAAACAAGCCTTTGATACATAATGATTTTGTTCCCAAAGCTAGTGTTGTACATATAGAATATAGTTAAAGTTGTGAAGTGTGATTATGAGCAATCTAGTTTACTCTTTGATAGCAAATAAAACAACAGTGGTTTGGATTATGAAAATCATGGTAAATGTGGGGTTGATTAATGTAAAGGTATATGAACATGTAAAAAATCAACATAATGAAAATCTTGCCTAACCACATTAGCAGTTATGATCCCCCTAACTTCTTTAGTAGTCAAGATGTATCAATTACACATATGATCAAGCATGGTGCTAACTGTCAACAAATGTTATCACAAACGAAAGACCAAGCAACCATTTGTCATCACCCAACCTTTCCACATGCAGCCATTCCATGTAATCCCTAGCAGAAGACCACTTTAATACTAGCATATTTCTACTATAAAGCTTGGCTTCTAGGGGAGGTTAGGTGAGGTTTCAACAGATTTGGTTATTTCTTTACATATGTTTTACCTGCCAAGTACCCATACATTAATTAACACAAAGTTCTTCCTGATTTATGCACAGTAAAACAGTTTTCTTACAATTTTTGTGTGAAACAATATGATACCACAAATGAAGGATTCTGAGAAATACCCTTTGGTCTGATCTCACACTATTAGCCTTGCTAGTGACATTTTCTGTTACTTGCCATAATAAAAATTACACCAATTTCACAATTTGACAGAAATAACTTTAAAACAGGGTTATATCCACACTCAAACTCAGCAGCCCTAATATGGCAACAAGAGTCTTATTAATCATTTTAAAATTCACTAGATTCATCTACGATTTTTATGTACTATAAGTGAATAACCCTCATTACTATTGCCTTACTTGATATTAGTATCATATCATAGTCCAAACCTGTTCTTGCATTCTCTAAACACTACACCAGCATTACTGAACAAAATCACTCAATATCCAAAGTTGATATCAGCATGCAGGTAGAGTGAGAAATGACGAAAGACAGACCATTGTGCTCATCAAAATTGATATTTGTATGAACCCTGAATTTTTCATAAGCTTAAGTTCTACAAGAAGTATTAGCTATGTTCTCTCCTTTTTTACATCTAGTTATCTATCTATCTATATCTCTGATGCCTGTTCCAACTGGAACTCCCTCACAGGGGTGCCCATAGCAATAGAATCTCCATAACTAGTGAACTCCAGTACTGCTTCTTAGCCTTTTGTGCCTCACCCATAACAGGCCACTGACAGAGGGCAACTCTAGCACAGTGTTTGCTAAGGCTCCTACGTAATGTTCCTACTGACTACTTCTATTTAATGCTCCTTCCAAATACTACTGCCTAATATTTCTACCCAATGCTCCTACCTAAATGTTTCTTCCATCTACTTCTATCTCCTGCTCCTACCATTTTGCCAAAAGGCAGGGCTAGCATATAGTGCTCACCAAAGGAAAATCTAGAGTTATGAAGAATGAGCTGTGTGAGTTACGTGTTGTCAAGTGTTAAATATGACAAAGAGAGATTGTACATATGTGGACAGAATGCCAGCAGTCCATGTGTTAGTGAGGTAGAAAGAAAAGACAATTACCTGGGTCAGAGGAGTGCACCCTGACAACCCCCCTGAAGTGCCTGCTCACTAAGCAGATGTCACTAACCCTCTCGATACCCGGGTGGGTAGTACTGGTAACTTACCTCCCTGGTTGTTGGCTTCCTACCAACTACTACATCAAACACTATCCTAACAGCTTATCTGAAAACAACTTAGACAATGTGGATGGTATGCACTGTGTTATTCTGGTATATTTCAGCTAATCTCTGCATGTTTCAAGGTTCTGTCACACTGCAATGAGAAAAGTGAATACAAACAGTGCACATAATTTGGAAAAAAAAACAAGTAAAACACCACAACGATTGTATATTTCAAATAACACTAAAATCAAGGTAATGTCAGGTGCTCAGTGATATCAAGTGTAATTTCTCACCCAGTTTCACAATAACACTATGCTTTCCCTGACCTCCACACTAACTTATTCATTAAGGTGGAATTACTTAATACTATTATGTCCTGTCAGTGCCATTTCAAGTTACCTCTACAGTATGTTTACACCCATTGATATGTTTTTCTACCACTTCTGTAAATTATTTCTTTGGTGTCCTTCACCTTCATAATTACCTCATAATATACATCAATGAAAATAATTCAGTTCATCAATCTGTACAAAAAATTCACCTCACTTCCCCTAAGAGCAAAACATACAATATTTTCAATAATAAAAAGGTTACAGTTGGAGTTTCTACTTATGTGCTCAGAAAGTCTACTATTTGCTGTAGTTGCATGTTTCCAGTCTACCAACAGTTACAAATGACCTAACTCATTTGGTAACCAATCTTATACAAAACTGTAACTGGAAAAAACATATGCAAAGCAAAGTTCCACTTCGGGGCCACCAACGAAACAGCTTATGAATTTGGAGATGCATACCTCATGTGGTATTCTCAGCTTAATATTTCTATATCTAAATTGAATATGTATTGTCAATATAACTCATATCACGTAATTTACACCAGCGAAGCGTGATCTGAAGCATTCATCAACATTATCCACTTAACCTACGATAATAAATGTCACTGAAGTAGGCAGTGCTTAAGGAAAATGTGGAGTAACTACAAATAAAGCACTTCTACATATCACCAGAACAACTGAAGCTCTACTGTATAAAAACGAATCATGAACCCAATCAATTTACAATAACAAACCAACAAAATATTAATGAAACTCGTTACACATAAATAAGTAACAGCAATTACGTTACACTTCTGATTAGACTTAAAGGTCATTCATAATATCACATACACACCAATTTCACCACTGCTCCTCTTTCCCGCGTTATCAATGTAAACAACTCTGATTTTTCCAAGGGAGTGAACATCTCCAGCGATCATAAGGGAGAGCGACCTTATTCTGCCAAAGCTACGTATATATAAGTCAGCGCACGAAACACCTGCAGCGATTATAAGGTGCGGCGACCACATCCACCATTACCACGCAAATACATAAGATTGCGCAAAATTTTTAGCGAGAACATCCGTAATTATTGTCAGAAATTTCCTAATTGATTTTCTTTAATTGTCTATGATTTTTTCTTCTTGATTACCACTTGATCAAACTATGAAAACAATTCGCAGCAGTTATTTTGCCGACTTGTCGGCACCGGTAGGTCAAATACTATTTTGCTGAATAATTTATGGCCACTGCATTACTGAACCATTCAGTTTTTGAAAATATGGCAGCTCTTAAACATATAATTTCTAATGAGCAAATTAATTTGATTGCATCAACTATTTTTTCTTAATTGGGTGGTTTGAGAGGAAAGTAGTTGGACTGTTTGTACACATTGTCGCATTTCTGGTGGGACACGAACCTTTCTTTGCCTTTGGTGGGCCGTTCAGTGATCCCCGCTGGAGTTCTGCTGCAATTCCACCTGTTGATTTAGAAAAATACACAACAGGCAGAGCCCACCCGCTGATTTAGAAAAACACGGCATTAAGACCGGATGGGATGACTGGATAATCCAGAGGACACTATTTGTTCATCATGTCTGTTGCTTTTTAGAAAAGACACAGCAGGCGCACCAGTGGGTGCAAGTCTCTGGTCAGTAAGCGCATAGCACCACCCCTCTAACTCTAGCACTTGGTCAGACTCGAAGAAGCACCTACCCCGGAGGCTGCATTTCTTGGGAACCGTACTCGCTGAGAAGATGTTTAGTCCATTTGGGTGCAGGATATCTGGCGATGATACGAAGCAGCCTAGTCATGCTGCTGGTATCGTGTGGTCCCAGAGACACTGTCACTCCGCAATCACGAAGGTAGGGTTATCGTGGGCTTGCAGCTGGCTCCTGACAGCATACACTACCCGACGACAATAACAATGTCAATAACAAACCCTAGTTTTATATGAATGAAGATTAACATGGGTCTGTCTCGACAATACTTATCAGTGCATGGTGCTTCAAAGCGTGTGGCCACCAGGTACCAATTGGCAGGAATGGACTCGTCGTTGAAGGCATCGAAGTTCTTTATACTGAGCCATGCTATATGTGGCTTTTGGTTTGCCACATGCCCCATGGAACCAGTGTGCTTACCTTGGCGAAACGAGTGGCTGATATGGCTGCCTCGTCCGCTATCTCATTTCCCTGATTCCTATGTTGCTGGGAATCCAATGGAGGGTGACCTGGCGATCTTGTAGCTGCAACCTCTGGAGTGTCGCAAGGATCAAGGTTATGAGTTTAATGTTACCTCTGTGATGTGACCGCCGGAGCGCTTATCCGCCTGTCTTGGAGTCGGCGTGGATTATGACGGGCTTGGAATGTTCCGTCAGCGCGCGGTGCAAAGCTTTGGATATTGCCATCAGATCTGTTTGTAGATCGGAGTAGCCGTCCGTTTGTATCCAGAGGAGAGTCTGACCCTGGGTGTGGTTTGCCACTCCGGACCTTCCTTCCGTCTGGTCCACCAAGCCGTCTGTGAAGTGCGATGCTACTTGGCGTCAAGAGCTAGTCTTTTCAGGTCCTCCCGCTGGATATTGGACTTGTCTGGCTTCGAGTGGTGTGACTACAAAGGTGGCAGATGGAGGAACAGTGTACTCGTTGCTGCGAGTGTCTTCTGTGTTTCTAATGAGGTCGTCTGCCTATATTGAATGGCGTAGGCCGCCACGTGTGTCCAAGCGGTTCCTCGCACCCTGCTGTCAAGGTGGACGGCAGGACTGACTTTTTCCTTTGCAGATGTCGGCACTTTCGATTTGCAAATCTTGGCCAAGACATCGGGTGTCATCTGCTGGACTCGTACTGCAAGGGATGGCAGCTCGGTCTCCATCTGTAGGTTACAGATCCTGGTCCACATGGATGCCCCAACCATGATTAAGATGACCTCCAACTTGATCACCTGTTCCTTCCTCAGTCCAATGAGCGTCGGGGTTTAGTGATCTACGAGATATCTGATGGGGGCCGTGTAATATTTCAGGGTGGGAATGTTGGCACCAGTTACTGAACCAGTGAGTGTCTTTTTAGCCCTGTGTTGGACATGCTTTGGCTGCAGATTGAACGTCAGCTCGTGGTCGAGCCACTCTAAGGTATTGATGGGTGTCGACCCAGGCTACCAGAGTTTCTGTATGGAAAACATTGTGCCTGGCGTGGCTACACAGAGGGCCATCGCTCTTGGCTTCGATGGGTTGATGATGAGGCCAAGTCTATTGCACTCATTTCCTATAGGACGAGCGCAAACTGGGTATTATCAAACCTGCGCGCTCCTCTTACTATGAGTTGGAGGTCGTCTGCGTAGCAAAGGAGCGTTGCCGTTGGTCTGATGGGAAATTGAACAAGCTCTCCCTCAGCACATTGAACGGTGTCGGACTGAGGATACCTCCTTGTGGGGTGCAGTTTTCCAGGTCGATGTGACCCCCTGAAAACGTAGCTTTGCTTCTGTCTGTATAAGGTAGTACTGGATCCTTCGGGCACTCTACCTCGGACGCCTTTTACGACTAGCGTTGCGAGTAGCGCCAATGGACTGACCTGCTCGAAAGCCTTGTCTATGTCCAGGAAGACCACAACGACTGGCCTATTGTCCATTAAGCTGAGAATCTCGACTAAGTAGTTTGTTGTGTCTCCGTTTTCGGTGTATGCGAAACTGTGAGGGTCTGAAGGGCCGACTTTCCACTTGAGCCCGACGAGAGCCATCCTTTCTCCCGTCTTGGCCATGCAGGTGGGAAAGGAGATGGGTCTTGGTTTTTCAGGCTCTCTGGGCTTCGGAATGGGTTGTATGCCTGTCCTTCTCCATTCTGATGGAAGCCTTGGTGCTGTCCAGGAAGCGTTCATTACTTGTAGTAATGCGTCGTATCCAGCTACTCCAGCGTGGCGAAGTATGAAGTATGTGATCCTGTCGGCTCCCGGGAGTGTCCTTGCTCGTTTCATCGCTTTCGCGAGTTCCTGCTTGATGTAATGTCGTCTTTGTCATTCTCTCTCTGCGGGCTTCTTTGATTTTTACCAGTCTACCTTGTCGTAGACGTCGCTGTCTTTCTTTCCTTTATGACGTGAGGTTGCGTGTAACCATCCTGTCGAAGAAGAGGGTAGCAAGTCTCTCGGCTTCCCCTCTTGCACTGGGGTGGGTTGGCCGAGGCGGTGGCGCTTGGTCGGATGCTTTCTCGATTCTTTCTTATGTTAGCTGAGACAGCACGGGCAGCTGAGGCCCTAATCAAGGCCATTCCATTAACGCTATATATATATATATATATACACACCCTAGCCTGAGCCATTTTATTGATCATCCCTTAAGGGTGGATGAACATCTGCAACCAGGATTCGAACCTATGCGCTCGACCCTGGGCGGCCCGTGAACGCGTCACGGTCAGGAACACTAACCTCTACACCACGGGCCCACATTTGGCCGAGAGAGGTGTTCTCGTTCTGTTCGGAGCACCACCAGAGTCAGCTTGCATTCTAGATTTCTTAGGTCCCTTCTCTAACGTCCCTGACTGTACCTTGCAGAAGGCGCCTGTTCATATCGGCGGATTGCCTCATATACTTTTTCTAGCGATGTTTACTCTGGGTGAGTTTCTTCACTCTGCTGCAGTAGTACCAGTAGTCCTTGTGTTCTCTGGCTGTAGGCTTGGTTTTGGGAATGGCGATGTCATGAGCTTCTCGAAGGGCCTCAACCAGTCCTCTATGCAGAGTAGCCTCGTCGAGGTATGCAGCCCCAGCCTACTTCTCCTTTGCATTCCACTCATCCACCCGCTTCCTGAGGAGTTCCCGTTTCACCTGAGAGTTGTATCTCTATCTTGGTGCGGCAGCGATGGTTTTTTTTTTATGTTTTTTTTATGTTAGCTGAGACGGCACGGGCAGCTGAGGCCCTAATCAAGGCCATCCCTGAGTGTGGTCAGCGCAGCAAAGTGGTCACTAGTTACGTTTGCCAAAAGGCTGAAAGTTTTGGTGTGCTGGAGAGGAAGATGAGATCCGGCCTTCCTGCCCTTACGTGGGTACGATCACCGTTGTTTAAAAGGGTGATATCTGGTGTTGCCTGTTTTCGTTTGTCGAGCTTCTCGAGTTCAGGAAAGGATTTTGGGCATTGAAATCCCCTTCAATTAGAGTTTCGTCATCCTCAGCCGAGGGAGACAACTCCGTGACGTTCAGTGATGTCTAACTCCAGTAGATGTTGTAGACGGTGACGTCGCGCTCTTGCAGAGTACTTCCAATAGCCAGTGTTTCAAAGTCTTGGCTACATGGTATTGGTTGCCTGATCTCTGTGCAGGGTGTGTGCGACTTGACCAGAATCATACATCCTCTTCTTGGAGGCTGGTGGAAGTGTTTTCTACAGAAACTGAACCCATTTAATTTATATCTGTGATGTTATTGGAGTAGTGTCTCCTGTAGCAGTATAACGCCGAAATTTCTTGATACACTCCTGCTTAAAGAACCTGTATCTTGTTCCTGATACCCTGTATGTTCCAGGAGAGTATCTTCAGGGAACTGCTGTGGTCGTCAAGGCTGCTTCCGTGTGCTGTTTCTTCTGGAACCGTCTGGCTCATCGTAGCTGGTGCTCCTCGATGGATGTACCCAAGTCCGAAGCCAGCTCAATGAGGTCCGTGTCCCTCTGGTCCGAAGGGGTCGAACGGTCCAAGGTCTGTATCGAGGAGTCGACCTTCCTTGGCTTCTGTGCTGTCCTGCGGCTGAGCTGTGGTGGTACGTCCAACTTCTGCTTGAGGGACGTCAGTGTCTTCCTGTGTTCCTTCTTTTTGTTGCTATTTTGCCTTGACAGTCGAATGAACCTCGGCTGTCACTCTAACCAGCCACCGCGTGGCTGCATCTTCGTGGCTTGGAGCAGGAGCAGTGGCGACTTGTCGCATCACTACCTCCAAATGACCACACAAACAGCAGTACACAATGAAGAATACCAGCAGCAAGAGGCTTTAGCGGGTGTTCTTATGGTGGGTGGTTATGGTTCATGGAAATGAGAGGGGGATACGGGAACACAAGGAACAAAAGCAACAACAGCGCCTTATTGTGTACTGAACAGTTGGTCAGGCAGCCCCAGGGGCCATGAGCTATGGCGGAGAAGGAGCCGTCAAGTGAGGTGGGTTAAGAAACAGGAGATAGTATTGGCAGGGGGTCCCGTGATGCTGGTGAAGGTGCATGAGGTGAAGCAGGAGCACTTGGAGATGTGCATGGCTACCGAGTCTACACAGAGCGGAGGTACTTGTTATCTGGAGCAAGTCAACTGCCTGACTGCCCGGGTATATAATAGTCAGGGAGGGCAGATCTCGAAGGTGGTCTGGGAGGCGAAGGCGTCACTCCTAAGAATAGAAAAGCGTCGCTGATTGGTGTGGTGATGCAGCAGGGAGGACAAATCATGAAGGCGGTCTGTAAGGCGGTGTCGTCCCTCAGAGGAAGTGGTTCCTAAACTCAGGGTCGCAACCCAAAGAGGGTCGAAAGGATGTTCCCGAGGGTCGCGGTAAGGTCTTAGGGGGAAAATATAATTTTTTGCAAAAATGTATGAAATGCTTCAAGTATAATTACGTAATGAAACTGAGAAATTATGAAGAATTATGGAAATACTAACAAAAGTAAAATGGATGGTAATAAAGTCTGCATATGCGCATGACACACGTTCAAGTCAGTCACGTGCAATACTGGTACTGGTACGCTAGGTGACCTAGCATGAACATGAAGCCTGACGCTCGTCCCTCAGTACCCATGAGGCCGCCACGTTCCAGGATTCAGTGGCGTACTGGAAAAGGTTCAGATCTTAGTTATTACAGGCACAGTCAGTGTTTGCCTGCAATTTTCTCGTTAAAATTGTGAAGATTACGTATTGATGTGGAGCAGTGCCCGTTCAGAGGATGTATGACTGAACGGGAAGAGTTGGTCACTGGCAAGGACACGTGTGACCCTGAACGGCGAAATGATGCCATTTCCCCGTTCAAGGGCCGTGTTTTTTAATCAGTGCCCGCTTTTTTTTTTTCTTTGTCAAGGACAAGAGTCCACATCAAGGTTGGGCCTTAACTTAAATATAGCGAGACTTATGAAACGAAAAAAGGAAAGACAAAGGAAAGTATTTACGAATTTTGGAGGAAGTGAAAAACTCGTCTTTTGAAATGTGCCAGGTCATAGGTACTGGGAAAGACATGAAAAGTTAGGGAGTTGCAAAGCTTCGACGTGTAGAGCAAGAAACAGTTTTCAAAATGGCCCACCCTTGAGTAGCCGATGGTCACACAGTAATCATGTGACGCGGCACCTTACCGAGTATTGCGTGGTCTACCTAGTGGTATGGGTACACAAACAGCTAGCTCTCGGGAGCAAAAACCAAAGTATTACCTATAGCAATGGGAAAATGAACCAACATTGCGGCTTAGGGCAAGTGGGTCAAGTTGGAAAGTCAGCCTAGGACAGTTTATAAGCCGGACGGCTTTCGACTCAACTCTGTCACGTAAGAATGCAGAGCTAGAACCACCCCAATTGTGGAAGCAATGCTCCACACAAGGACTAATCAATCCCTTGTATAAACGGAGCAACTGTTCAGAAGAAAGAAGTTTCGACATCTAAACAGGACATCCAGTTTCTGAGAGGCAGACTTAGCTACTCCCGTAATGTGGGATTTCCAAGAGAGAATGGATGTTATAGAAATACCAAGTATGTTCACTGAGTCAGGAGGTTGAATTACAGAACCTTCAAAGGAGAGACGAAAGTTGTGTGGAGTTTTCCATAGAGAGATGGGTAGACTCTGGGTCTTGGAGGCATTAAACTTAACAAGATTTTCTCTACAACACTGAGATATCCTGTCCAAGTCTGAGTTTATTGAAGAAGCTGTGTCAAGACGAGATGAAGATCGAGTGAGAAAGAGGGAGCAGAACTGAAGGATGTGGATGAATGCAGTGTTGATTCATCAGCGTATGAGTACATTAGATTATTTGTGGAGGAGAGGAAATAGTTGAGAAAAAAGGAGAAAAAGTGTAGAGGACAGGAAAGAACCTTGAGGGACACCGCTGTTGATGGAGAAAAGCGGGGGAGGGTGATCCATTAACAACCACAGAGATAGCTCGGCCGGAGAGGAAGCTTGATGTGAAGGAGCAAAGTGAGGAAGGGAAGCCAAAGGGGGGGGGGGAGAGTTTAGAGATGAGACCCCGATGCCACACCGTGTCAAAAGCTTTGGATATGTCAAGGGCAACTGCACATGACTCCCAAAAATCTCTCAGGGATGCTGACCAGACATTAGTAAGACAGGAAATAATATCACCAGTGGATCTCGCCTTACGGAAGCCATACTGGTGATCAGAGAAAATGATCTTTTTTCTCGAGGTGTCTTGGGTGTGTGTAGTGTGATCGTTGTATGAACAATATAGTTTATCATATATCTTCCTATTGGGTCACCATGCCAGTTTAAGGTCGAGTTCAATATGTTTGGGAAAAATTCCTCTTGGGAATAGGATACATCGCTGATTGGGCCGTCGAGCTCATTCCTCTGGAGATTAAGAGGTAAGGTGAGGTCACACGCCATGACCTGTCATCATGTCAGGTCGCCCTCAGTAAGATGACACTGCAGAGCGATACTGCTCGCTACAGGACCTTCATGAGTTGAAGTCAGAAAAAAATACGATAAACGGAAAGTATTTGTTTTGATAAATCCATTCCATGTCACGAAAAGAATAATGCTGAAAAAATAGCTACTCGTACGTTATCAGTACTAGTCATTGTTATCCTACAGCATAAGGACACTCCAGGAAACTATAAGGTCTATGACTAACTTTTAAGATATCAGGAACACTGTTACTAGTGATGGGCTTCGTTACTCTGCAGTATAAAGACGGCCACAGATTTATTACATAGTATAAGATTATTTTTTGAAATAATCGGTCCATCAGTAGGTGGAGAGATACTTAGTTCATTCCCGATGGATGCAAAATATTCTTATTGAAAAGTTAACGTGAAGACGAGCATGTTTCCTAAACATTAATTATTTTCCGATCTTCAAAAGGACCATAATCATCATTTTTTACGTTCAAGTCTATGAAGGCATCTAGTTCTTACTATTCACTTTCTTCGCTTCCCACGTCTATTTGTTGTGTCTGCTCTCACTCCCGCAGCGAGACTCGTGAGCCCACAAATCGTAACATCGGGTGGGTCACCGACTGTCTAGCAGAAAGTTTTGCCACCAATGGGTCATTAATTTCATGGATCTCCACTAAAAATCATTCGTTTCCTTCTGTCTAATTTCAGAGCACGACAACACAACCCTGCAATAACATAACCATGTTGGGCATAGACGTATCCTCCCCTGGCGACCCCTACACGATTCGATATCATAACAAGTCAAGTCAGCCGACGGTAAAACGACGGCAGAGATAGAGCGACCCACACCACGACGACGGCCACTAGTCGTCCCCACCGTTACACGATGGCGAAGGTTGTATGCTGCTGTACGTGGCTCTTATGTTGATCCCCCCCACCCACCCCTGGGGGGGGGTGTCTGGTGGTGTGGATAGCCAAAATCCCCGATCCCAATGGGAAGGTGGGGATAAACGAGTGATGGGGAGAGCTGACACGACTCCTCTCCTTCCTCAGGGGCAGGTCGCCAGCTTTAAAAGAACTGCTCCCATTGGCCCCGTCCCGCAAGATAACGTCTTATATCAGCTGCTGTTGTCTTGATCTTCTTTATATTACCGTTTCTATTACTGCTGCTCTTATCTAACTTTTTTCCTTAGCTTCTCATGGTAGCTGAGAGGACACGGGCAACTGTAAGCCCTAATCATGACTGCTTGGCTCATTATCTCTCTATGTTATTACGTGTACGCCACGCTACGCCAGGCATCTATTTATCGACCAGCCACGAGGTGAGGATGAACAACTGGGTTGGGTGGCCATTCTCCTAATATTCTGGATTTGTTTTTCACTTCTAGTCCATCTCGCTGTAATCACACAATCCCGTCCCCACTTGGTTCATTTGATCATACTCTCATTAATGTATCTATTCTAACGGCACTTCCCCCTCCAGCAGCCCTTTCAAAGCGTAAATACTGGCACCTGAACAAAGCTGACTGGAATAACTTACGTAACTTCTTTTCTGACTTTCCCTGGGTAAA
>JAYMFT010242859.1:0-11023 GCA_038088735.1 Panulirus argus
TATATATATATCGAGAAGGTTAGTGACGGATGCGCAATGAATCACCATTTTAGTCGTCAAGTGTCAGAAGGTTAGTGACGGATGCGCTGTGAATCACCATTTCAGTCGTCAAGTGTCACTCCTTTGGTCCAGATAGCTGTCTTTTCTCCCCGTCTCACACCCATACGTGGGCTGCTGGCTGACAGTCCACAAACATAACAATCTCTCCATCTAACACATAACACTAGACAACACAAAATTAACACTACTCGTTTTTCGTAACACTATATTTTCTTGCGGTGAGCGATACGCGCTAGTCCTGCCTTTTGCTAAGCAGGACTCCGCAGGTGTTTGTGGGCTTGACTCGTAAAGGAAGAAAATTTACAGGAAGAGGAAAGACACAAAAGAAAAAAGAAGAGAATTTCGCTGTTTCACTGAATGAGGAAAGGAAGAGGTATCATAACGGTCAATCCTCGTGTAGCCAGTCTCCACACAGAAACTAATGGAAGCAGCAGCCACACGCGTGCCTGGGGTCCAAATCCTGTTGTCCGCAACGGACACATGCAGGTCAGCTCACGAGAGCAGTGGACAAAATCATACCAGCAGAACAGGGAGAGGGTAGAGACGCAGAAGCGGACGGAAAGGGATGATTGCAGAGAGGTGAAGTTAGGAGAATTAAATGACATGGTAGACTTTTGATTCCATCCTGGCTTATGTGAGCCGCACTCCAAACTAGAGCGAATAAAACCACTGAAGATATGGAATAGATATTCAAGTGGAAAAACATTTACGGCACCTATATAACAGCACCCCTAGCCATTGCGTTAATCATGTACGGTGTTTCCCGGATAGAATGAAGGGTAAAGTTATGCCCAATATATCAATGTCATTACTGCGGTGCTCTGAAAGAGAAGAGAGAGGAAACGAGTGACATTTAGAAAGAGTTATGAGTTGCGTCTTAACAATACTGAGGTTAACCAGATTACTGTTTCCCCATTCCAAACTGCTGCATAGCTCCGAATTAAGAGAAGTGATATGTTACGTGCGAAAAGAGAACGAAGAATGAGGAGGGAAGGGAAAGTGAACGGAATTTTATCAAATGGATTCATTAGGGATAAGAGTGAATATAGTTAGACGTTGACGTGTGAATATGATTTATGAAGAGCAAGAAGAGAGTACACGACAGAGCAGAATGCGGAGGGACACCAGTGTTACTAGGATAAAAGGAAGACGTCACTAAATCAACGGTCACTGCAGTGGATCGGCCAGAGAGGTAACACTGCATTAGGGAACAGACAGAAGCTGAGAAAAAAACAAGGAAGGAAGTTCAGAAAGCAAAGTTTAATGCCAGACCCTGTCAAATGCTTTGGAGATGTAGAAACAAAAGTTTCACCAAAATCCCTGAGAGAGGAGAACTAGAGGTGAGTCACATAAGAGGAATCACCAGTGGACCTTGCGCTCCGGAAGCCATATTGGTGACCATAAACAAGGGTATGGGATTCTAAATGCTTGAGAAAATATGAGTTGGAGATGTCTCAAAGACTCTAGAGATACCAGAAGCGATAGCAGTGAACCGATATTTGGAAGGATTAGAACGGTCTCCTTTCACAGGATGGGGATATACCAAGACGTGCTTACAAGAAGGAAAAGTCTGGACTTTCAGACAAAGACAAAATGAGCGAGCAAGAATCGGAACTGAATCATTTGAGACAAACCCCTCTAGGACTCCAGGCGGTATGTCATCTGGGCCTTATACTTTGCCTTCCCATAGTGTTTATGTTCTTCCTGTTGCTAGTAATCCCCTCTCACCCCCATTTCTTGGATCTCTAGATTTCATAAAAATTCTCTGTGACTGAAAAAATCAGACTACGTTTACCTGAAAAGAATGGAAGCTGACTTCCCCCCATCGATGTTCCATGTTATGGTGGGTGCTGATGGGGTTAGGTAGTTGGGTTAGGGGGTCACTGGATGCTGGAACGTACAGATTTTTACGTAGATTAAATCCTTTTAGTGTTGGGACCCGAGCGTGCACAGAACACACACAGAAACTGTCGTTTGGACTCTACATCCTCAGTACTTGTGTTCGAGAGAGAGAGAGAGAGAGAGAGAGAGAGATAGCTACCCACTTGCGAGTACCTATGATGGAGATATTAGCTAAAAATGGGAGTGCTAGCTCGTGGTGCTTACCTGACGTCTTGCTTGAGGAATAAATAGACCCTTTGGTGCCATCTGCATCAACATAATTATCTATTCTGGGTTCATCTGGGACTGATTTCAACCACCCACCATGTCTTCTTTTGACTGTGTCCGTCGTTGTTCCCTGCTTGTTCCTTCTTCCTCGTAATGTACTGAATAGTCGTTCTAGTTTCTTGGTTGGATTGTCAAATAATTTCGTCTGATTTAACTCTCAGTACGTCCCCCGGGTATTCTTGAAGATTTAATAACTCAGTATAGTCCTTGCTGAGAAGCTTTCGGGCCTCAATACATTTTTCCATTACAACGTTCGTTTTGTTGACACTCGTGGGCCATCATGTATCATTCTCTTCTTCTTTCTAGGCTATACAGGTCAAATTCTTTCAGATAGAGTCTGACAATGAAAGGTTGTGCACAAAGACTGGGTTGAGATGAATCCAAAGCAAAGCATTAACATAGCAAAGGAAATTTCATTAGAAATTAGAATATCAACAATCCGGTATCAAATGCGAGGGACATTTAGAACGCAACGAAAATACGCATTTTTATAACCAGTTACTGCGACCTTATGCTTATCACAATGTAACTATTTTCTTATTTCTCATCAGGACTGATTCACTTACGGATACTTTTTTTTTTTTTCGTCCGGGAGCTGTAGAGCAAAAGGACAGGAGGGAGGATGGCCGGGTAAATATATATCCTCCTGTCCGACTCAAATGCTGCGTTTGTTTACCCTGGAGGCAAGATGGCGTCCCAATATGTGCGGATCTGTGCCTTCCCTCGGCTGCTTATGTTTGGTATTACCGTTAGTAATGACGGTGCTCCCTGACGTTGTCTGATCCTTATCTCTCCCTCTCTTACTTTTTTCGTTCACTTTGTTATTAACGGCATTATTTACCGATACCTTGACAGCACAGTAGTGCTTACAAGATCCTTAAATTTGTCAACCGTCTTGTGAATTTATTCTGTTCATTCTTGGTAGGTCTCTCTCTCTCTCTCTCTCTCTCTCTCTCTCTCTCGAACACTATTATTTTACGGTTTGACCTTCAAAACGAAGAAGGTATCTCAAGGTAAAATATTTGGAAATATATAACTGATAGCAAGGTTGAGTAGATGCAATACATAAAAGCGTTAGTGAAAATCTAATCAATGGCCAAGTCGATTTTATTGATGATGTAGAATGGGCCATGAAGCCAATGAGATATGTGTCTGTACACTGTTTAACGCTGCACATAGCACGTATTTAGGTAGCGCCAGGAACAGACGAAGATAGGCCGCATCCGCTCATATCCAGTCTCTAGCTGTCATGTGTAATTCACAACTAGGACTCACACACCTTTTTACTTCGGACGCTTCATATGCCCTGATTCAGTCCATTGACAGCACGTTGACCCCATATACTACATCGTTCCAGTTCACTTTATCCTGTGAACTCCTTTCACCTCCCTGCATGCATATTCAGGCCCCGATCATTCAAAATCTTCACTCCATCTTTCCATTATTATTATTATTATTATTATTATTATCATTATTATTATTATTATATACCCTCAGGATCCCTTTTTTAGGGCTCCTACAACTTCAAGGCTGCGCTACATTCAGAAGAAGAGAAATGATGAACTCCTTTGGAGCAATTAGTTCCTTAAAGAGATTGTACTCCCTATCGTCAACAGACAATGATACAGCCTTACCGTAGGGGACTTTTCGCACGAGGTATAAACATAAATTGGTAGAGTCCGGTAACACCACCTTTTAATAGTATGGAAAATGAATTTCGTACACGGGTATATGTGTGTGTTTTATTTTGCGACCCGTGGGAAATTTTATCTCGTGTCGCGCCCGTGTCATCCTACGCTGAACATTCTTTACCGAAGGCACATTGCACCTTCGTGGGTTCTCAGTGAAATAAAATCAGTCTCGTTCTTCATAGATGCACGTTGACTCTGTGAAACAATCGTACTGCCTTCTATCGGCTCTCTTACTGTAGATTCATAAACATGTATTCGAATGATGAGCTGTCCACTAACGATGGTACTGACGAGGTGCTTTGCGCTTCGGGGTACACCTAACAAAGAGCCTCAGTACCCTGGCGTAGGTACAGTGAATAAGACGCTGTATCATTATGATGGGTACAGCTGATGTGATGCTCTGGCCTGATACTGGCACAGCTTTTGTAGAAGTGAATACTGATTGATGATGGTACAGCTAACGTGAAATAGGATTTACCGTATGATCTGTTTTCATGAAAAGCCGTCTTCTAGTTACAGTGCAACAATGCTGTAACCTGGTAGCGATACAGCCGACGACGAAGTGCCATACCCTTGTGGAGATACAGCTGAAAACTTTGTAGCTGTACCCTAATCCTGCCTCATCGAACAATAACAACCTGTAACGTACTGAGAGAACAGCTATAAAGGAAGTGCTGTACCCCACTGACAATCTTGCTCATGGGGAAAGACACATCTCCAATTGACGTTGCAGCTAAAATAAACTTAATACATACTGGTGTTGGGTACAGCTACCCTGGATATACACCCCCACCAGCAGCATTACATAGAACAAAGAAGATACTCCTCTAGGTCGGGTACAGCTATAATAGCTTGATGAGTGTTCCCTAGGGGTGGTACAGCTATAACGGGTGTACCGTATCTTATTGACTGAGAAGCTGTTAAATGTAACTTGCGTAATAATGACATTACGTACATCTAACAAGCATTGACTATAACGTGACCATCACTAATAAGAAGGGAATTTGGCGATGGTACATCTAACAAGCAGTAACCGTGAAATGGATGCAATACCGCTAATTACGAGGTAATCTGGTGCCGGTACACCTAACAAGCTATAACTATAGTACCATTAACCTCGAAGGTACTCTGGTAAAGGTTGCAAAGACCTGCTATTTCCTGGAGACGATGCGAACAAGTTTATTTTTTCTTTTCAATATGGCAGACCTCCGACAATGGGGAACCGTACCTTAGAACCTACGGTACAGGTACCAAGGCACCGTACCCTGAGATAAATGAGTCAGCCCTGGCAATGAACCCTCACGCTGACTGCTGACCACCAAGATTCTGGATAAGACACGTCCGCTCCCCCTCGTCACCAAGAAAGATACGTTCACATGAATTTTCTGGTTTATCTCGGGTGACGTATGTTTCCTGATAACAATAGGCAACAGGCAGTGGCTGTCAAAGAAAAATCTTTAAAAAAAAATTCTGTATACCCATTTTCTTTTTACCTTCGTCTCTTTATAATATAATTTTTGTGTCATTTGTTTTCGAAAAACAATAATTTTGCTTACATAATTTGTTATTTTTGCATGATACGCGTGTTGTGGTCTAGAGTGTAAATCTAATAACCCGGGCATTTTCGTGTTCCTAAACTTAACGCGACAGGTCCAAGGGGGCCGAGGTGGAGCGCTTGGAAATCGATAATTCATCCTTCGTCTACCGCCTGCAGGAGGGGCTGCGAGGCTCTAGCTACATTTTACCGTCAGAACAAATTTCCATCGTTCCCGCTCCTCCCAGATTCCTCTTTGCTCATGCTGATCCCGGTTTCTCTCGAGGCGAGACTATTGCAAATGCACACAGTAGTTCCCTCCGAGCTTCTCTCACCGTTTTGTCCATATTATTCCCAACGTTCGTACGTGAGCTGGAATTTCAATGATGGTTTTCCGAAGTGTAAAAGTATATATGGTTTTAGTTCTAGACGGAATGAGGGAAATAGAGATAGAGAGAGAATGTGTATAAAGAGGTAGAAAATACTAAGGACGGATTTCAGGTACAGACCTATGGCTATTTGCAACATATTTAACACAGCAGACTGTATTTACTGGTTACATGAGACTATGTAAAGGTTACTTTACCAGGGAAGCAGGGATAAGCATAGGAAGTTCAGCAACAATAGTATCAATGTAGCTCCTTACAAAGATAATTGAACTCATAGAGCAGGAAAATGCAGTTAGGAACCACGTAACGCTTGAATACGTATAACCAAAATAGAAATTACACAGTAATTCATGTTTTCAAAATACAGTGGCAAGATATAGAATGAACCATACAACCAAAATGAAAGCATTATAGTAGCCCATAAATTTCTGATAAAAATGACAAAATATATATTAATGCATTTGAGCAAAACGGCAAGTTTCACAGCAGCTTGATACACGATTACGCTAGCAAATGATATAGTAATACATATGTTCAAAATAGAGGAATTGTTAAGATCAGGGAAGTAATAGTATCAGTTTTGCCAAAATCTGAGATTGTTTGTGACTGTAGTTGCCACTGTTGACTGCTATCCTGTGAAACTTAAACAACCGACCAAAGAGAGCAGGGATTTGGAAGATGAAGGAAAATGGGGTAAATGGACTAGGGTTACCTAACCCCCCCAATTAAACCTTAGATTAGGTTCTCGTGTTTAGTTTATATCTATGGAAGCCTACACCAACCCATCTTAACCTAGTTTTAATGTCCTTAGTTAAATACCTTAGAACCAACTAAACCTAATTTGGTTCTTGTGCCTCCACGATGTTTAGAAATCTGTACCAACCCAACCAGACCTACGTCAGTTTCAGGAAGTGTGGGTTTAGCATCCTAACGAAGCGATACCTTACCTAACCTATGTTAGCTTAGATTACCCCTCCTCCTCCCCCTCCCTAGGCCATAATGAAATAAAACACTCTCGTTAGAAGAATGTAGACTGGCCGAATTCTCTCTCTCAAGATATTTTCGTTATCGTACGTAGTAACAATTTGGCGTTTTGTGCCCCAAATGTACGATGCTCTGCCAGTGTGCAGCCGTCCATCCGCCAGTACTGTTTCCAATACTCATTCCTATATCAGACTCATGTTTGATATTATTTTCATAAGTCTATAGGCACTGAATAGTTTAAAACTTTCCGCCTACTGCAAGAAATAACGATGTAATCTAGTTTTCTACATTCAAATTACCCAAATTTGTATTTCTTTTTTCCAGCTACTGGAAATTAAGATACAAGCAAAATTGTTTGTTATATTAGACAATTTCTTTAGAGGAAAGTCTCAGAAACAAATATCGTTTCTGACACTTTCCTCTAACGAAATTGTGTACGATAGCAATTTCGCTCCGTGTTTTGCATAATACGAATTTAGAATAAAGCGCATGTACGCACTATGAACTGAATTCATTTGCGATGAAGCGATTCATCTTACACGACACAAGCAGGGCCCCTGAGAGGAATTTTAGCAAGGAACACAAAGTTCCTTTCGGGCCCCCATTGTTTCTGTAGATTCAGAATTTGACACAGGATACCTAATTTTAGGATGAATCAATTACTCACATTTCACACATCACACACGTCCACCTCTGACCCTATTACACTGCAGTTACACAAGGGCCGCCCTGTGCCCATTATTGGCACACCCGAGAACGGGCTGTCACTGACAAGAGCCCGGGTTAAGCTTAGACGTGGCGAAACTTTACACGCAGACACACACGCAAACACACACACACAGACGAGGCTACCTGAAACTCCGCCAGCTTATCATCCTTCTCCTCCTCTCCTCTCTTATGGCAGAGCTTCTCTCAAAACTTTCTCATAATTTGTTGGCAGAGAGAGAGAGAGACAGTCTCTCTCTCTCCTTCAGGAAGGCAACTTGTTTACCCCCATACGATACTAATCATACAAGGTTTTGAAGATAAAAAAAATATATATTCATAATTACATCCATAGTTTTATGGGTAAGTTATTGTGGACAAGATCATCTGCCCACATTAGTCTGGCGTCTAAAATTAATCTGTTGTTGAGGTGCCGTCGCTACACCGAGGGGATGGGTGTTCTTTTTTTACAGCTAACTCTTTGAGGAGAAATGACATCTTAATTGGAAAAGATGCACCGATTTTAGGGTGAGGAAAATGTAACGAGGGGGGGGGGAGTGAGGTGAGCTGTGAGTGGAGGAGTATAATGGGTGGAGGGTATGGTACGTGGAGCGTGGTAAGTGGATGAGTACAGCGGGTGGAGCATGGTGGGTGGAGGAGAGTGGGAGGTGGATGAGTATAGCGGGTGGAGCGTGGTGAAGTGGTGGAGTACAATGGGTGTTGGGTGGATCATACGTTGCGTGGAGGAGTCTAACTGATGGAAAGAGTGGTGTGGATGTGTGTGGGGTGGTCGCTGAGCCTGTGAGGAGGCGCCAAGGTCTCCGTCAGGAACATCGAGGTCGCTTCCCGCGCTGCCAGCGTTCCCAAGACTCGAACTCAGAGAGATCCCACTGCACAGGGGTGTCAGCCCTCGAGACCTAACCTTACGGCTGTCCTCAACCTGACCTTCGATGCACAGCCCTGCAAAAGCATACACACAAAATACCAGCCCCTGTTTCCTGACCTGAACCTTATACTGGCCTCTACCTGACCTCTAACCTTGACAGATATGTATTGTCGTGTAAAGATTCCTCCCTCTACGGTGAAAATCTACTGTAAAGTCAGTGTAATGTAATCTGTCTGTCTTTGTTCTAGGAAAATCCTCAGCGATGTCCGACTCTTCACATAAACACTGGTTCCCATTCTCGCGTGAATCATCAGAATGCACGTGTGCTGAGTCACCTCACAACGACAAGCTTAGATGACCAGAGCGAAATTAGACCTCAACGGGTTACACGTTTTCTCAGAGGAATGCTAGTCAACACTGTCAAACACAGAGATACAACAAAACGGGAATGGATGGAGTCAGGTTCCGGCAGATGGAGCTGTTTCAAGGACTTGACTGAGGATATGTTGTGTCGTTTGAGACACTAGGTTGTACCGGAGGATTGACTGCATCCACACAGGAACTTATATTCTGCAGTATTTCCGTTCATTTATGGTCACCAGAGTGTGCGTGTGCCTTACGACAGAAGGAAGGGGTATTCATATAAAAAAAAAAAAAAAAAAAAAAATCCCGATCTTGAATACGCAAGACGGATTTAGGCATTTTGTCCCGCAGCAGTTGAATCAACATGTCCAAATCAGCACCCGAAAAAGCTCATAAACTTCCCTGTATATATGTATGTATGTGCATATGTATGTATGTATGTATGTAATTGCTATTTCCAGGTAAAGATCACTAAACAGAATTCACGTCATTCATCAAACACACTAATTAAAATGACTGGATTGCATATACATAACGACATTAATTCCTATGGGTTCTTTTGCTAGGCATTCACATTCGATTATCTCCCTGACTGGCGTTACAGGATTGACGTGTTTTGTTGTTTTTCGGTGGAAATACCCGTAACGCTATGGATTAATTTGTGATTTCCAGGTTACCGTGTTACCAGGTTACCGTGCCATCGCGTTACTTCGTTGCAACGCTATCATGTTAACGTGTCATTTTACTTTGTTACCATGTTACCCTGTCTTTACTTGTTACTACGTTAATGTGTTACTCCCTAAAACTATGCTGTTTACATAACACTTATTCAATGGTAATGATAATTCATATAATTTTACAATTGTTCTATCCCTTTAAGTTCCTCGAAAGGAATATATATATATATATATATATATATATATATATATATGGGAAGGGGAGAAAGAATACTTCCCACGTATTCCGTGCGTGTCGTAAATGACGACTAAAAGGGGAGGGAGCGGGGGGCTGAAAATCTCCTGTTTTTTCTTTTCCAAAAGAAGGAACAAAGAAGGCGGCCAAGTGAGGATTTTCCTTCAAAGACTCAGTCCTCTGTTCTTAACGCTGCCTCGCTAACGCGGGAAAGCGAATATGTATGAAAAAAATATATATATATGTTTCGGTGATCTACCTAGTGACCAGTGAAAGAACTAGGTAAGTTTTACCATCTTCCTAAAACAATAGAATAAGTTTACAAAAACGAAATTTTCTCTATCTGCAAAAGCCTATTATGTGTCATCAAACAATATTCCCTTGATTATTGCTATCACCTGTTTTATGTTCTCAAAAAACTTTATGGCCGCCGATCTCTCAAGAAATTTCTACAAAACAGATGTATTTAGTATTTATATGATAATATGGATCATTTTTGTGATTTATTCTAACATCCGAATAACATAGAAAACGCTAAATTCTCAAAGATATAATGTGTTCTCACAAACCACTTTTGCTTTCAGCTTTACACCAGCATCATGGCAGGTTGTGATGTGTGATTGTGTTATGTGTTGTATACATGTGTTCTGTGTAATGTGGATGTTATATGTGTCGTTATGGGTGGGTAATGCGTGGTCTTGGTGGGTTATGTGTGGTATGGTAGCGGTACATGTGATGTGATTGTATTCTGTTTATTTGTGTGTCTTGTAAGGTGTGGTTGTACTATGTCTGGTATGTGTGTGTTATGTGTGGTATGGGTGTGTTAGTGTGTTATGTGTGGCATGGGTGTGTTGCGTACAATATGGATGTGCTATTTGTGGTCTGGTTACACAGGGTGTGATGCAGTTGTGTTATGTGCGGTGTGGTTGTGTTATATACGTGGTATGGGTGTGTTAATCAACAGTTTGGCAACCACTCACCGACATCAAAGAATAAACTCCTCGTTATCAGTATTCCTTATCTTATATCTCAGCCCCTGATCGTGTGTGCCCTGGGGCCAAGTGGGGTCACCCGGGGTACGATAACAAACCGACCAGATACGATGTTCACGTTACGCAACGCTCGAAACTCCCCACAAACGTACGATACCGGTAATGGAGCGCACCGAGGAGGCGAATGGACTCTCCCGCTGTCAACCTTTCCCACGGCCAACGCCTGAGTGTCAGAGCTGCGTCGTGGACGTTGGTTTGTTAATGATATATATATATATATATATATATATATATATATATATATATATATACTAGTTTACCGTTGCCTGGGCAGTGGG
>JAYMFT010242870.1:0-11023 GCA_038088735.1 Panulirus argus
TTAGGGCCCGGCCTTGATGTGGACTTTTGTCCGTGACTGGAGCCTTCAACATAAAAAAAAAAAAAAAAAAAAAAAACATCGGTACGATTCAAACTTCCAGATCGACCTACCATATTGTTGTTCATTACGAGCGAACATGTTTTCAGATTGTTGTAGTATATCATCAGACTGATATCCTTGTCCTCATCAATCGCTTTGCAGTTTCTGGCCACAATATCTCGCACGACCTTCTCGTCCTCTCGATATAATGTCGTAAATGTGTTCCTGTAGTAAACTTTAATGCTGTAACGTTGAGGTTATCTGCCTCGAGATGTTGGTCCAGCATGTTGTTCCCAATAGTATCAAATTATTTGGATATCCAATGTTAATTAACATTTGCCGGACACGTCAAAGTTCTTGGTGTAGAAGTTTCCAGGTTGAGCACACCTTGGTCGTTCTCCTTACGTATGCACGAATGACACTCCTCTTATAACTTTGAGTGCAATCACTTTTTCCATTCATACATTTACCTTGGTTGGCGGGCTTTCTGTAAACGTCGGTGACGAAATATCTTGTTGTGACACTCACCATTGCATCTAAGAAAGGAATCTTACTATCATTATTCAGAATAAAACTTTATTACAGCATAAAAGTATATTACAGGAACACATCGACGACAACATATCAAAAGGACGAGTTCGTGTAAGATATTGTGGCCAGAAACCGCAAAGTGATTGATGAAGTCAAGGATATCAGTCTGATAATATACTACAAAAATCCCAAAACATGTTTGTTCGTAATGAACAGCAATATGGTAGGTCGATCTGTAAGCTTGAATCGCACCGATGTGGTATATGAGTATCGACGCAGTTTTGGGGATTGTCAGCCCCACCACATAAAACTACTTTGGGCATGCAACCTTCACCTTGAGCCGCCGCCTCTCGCTCCAGTCACAAGAAGGTGGAATCAAACAACATAAAGAAGAAAAACATGGAACGAGACTAACATGGGAGATTATAGTGAATAACAACAAAATCATTACTAGTTGCAGTGGTCGGAGGAGACTACAGATATTAGAAGCCATTCACATTAGAGATAAAGTACCTGTTATCAACATATACACAAATATGATCGCCATACAGCTCTTTGATGGCCCAGCAATAGTACGTAGACCTAATGTCGTTTTAGGCTATCGAGTCCACCATTTCTGGACAGCAGGAACAGGGTCCTTGGTTACGAAGGTCAGAGAGAATCAGACGAGCCCAACCTAACCTCAGCTAGACATCCGGACAGTAACGGTCTCACTTGGCCCTACTTAGTGCATTTAATGATGACTTTCTATATTCCTAGCTCGTTTAATATTGTTCCTCTGTGTTTTTCCTCAACTATAAGTTTTCCTATATCTCTGTTTTCATGTGTTATATTTAGATTGTAAGTCATGCTACCCTTCATGATATTGTAAATTCATTTCGCTTTTAGTGTTTTCCCTTACATTTATATGCTCTCTGCTTTTTTGTTTTTAAGTGTTTTTCTATATTTTGTTTACGTTTCACACATCATATCTAAGTTTTGTGACGCAGCTTTTTCTCTTTTTGTAGATTCCTGATGATGCCTCTGAAGGCGAAAGCTTGACTGAAATAAGTGGATAACTATGGACAACTGGTGTTTCAGCACCCACCTAATGGTAGAAAAACACTGAAAAAATTAAAGAACATAAGAAAACAAGATTAATAACTCTAAATATGCTGTCGTATTCAATTCTATGTGCATTAGCGAAAACCTCCCAGCTTACACTAATATATATATATATATATATATATATATATATATATATATATATAGAAAGAGAGAGAGAGAGAGAACAGGTGGGGCTGGAAATCCTCCCTTCCTGTTTTAACTTTTCCAGAAGAAGTACATTCTAGACTGATCAGGGTAAACCTTAAAACGGGTGATTATTGATGTTTCTACACTTAGCCATGAGAAGAAAGTGTTTTGAGGGCAGCTGAGTGATTGCGTCAGCAGTTTTGCTGCACGAGACAGGATATTAGTGATGGGTAATTTAACTGAGAAGGTGAGTAATGTGGCAGGTGAGGGTATAATTGGTGCACATGGGGTATTCAGTGTTGTGAATGGACAAGGTGAAAAGCTTGTGGAGTTGTGTACTGTAAGAAAGGCTGGTGACTGGAAATACCAGGTTTAAATGGAGATATACACAAGTATACGCATATGAATAGGAAAGATGATCAACGGGCATTATTAGATTACGTATTAAGTGATAGGCGTGTAAAGGAGAGACTTTAGGATGTAATATGCTGAGAGGGGCAGCTGGTGGGATGTCTGATCATTATCTAGTGGAGGCGAGGGTAGAGGAAACAATGTCGGGGAGAAGAGACTGGTAAGAGTAAGTGAGCTTCGAAAGGAGACTTGTGTGAAGAAATATCAGGAGAGTTCGAATGTAAAATGGCAAAAGGTAAGAGCAAATGAAGTGAAGCGAGTGGGTGAGGAATGGGATGTATCTATGGAAGCAGTGATGACATGTGCAAGAGATGCATGTGGCATGAGAAAGGTGGGCAGATTAGAAGGGGTATCGAGTGGTGGGACGAAGAAGTAAAGTTGTTGGTGAAAGATAAAAGAGAGGCGTTTAGGTGGTACTTACAGGGAAGGTGTGCAAATTATTGAAAAAATGTGTAGGGGAAAGCGGCAGGAGGTCAAGAGGAAGGTGCAGGGGTTGAAAAAGAGGACAAATGAGCGGTGGGGTGAGGGAGGATAAAAAAAAAATGTTTTGGAAGGAGGTTAATAATGTGTGAAAGACAAGAGACCAAATGGGAACATAGATGAAGGGGAAAAAACAGGAAGTGATAACAGGTAGTGATGAAATGAGGAGGGGACAAAGCGCGTATTTTGAAGGATTGTTAAATATGTTTGTTGACAGAATGGCAGTTGTAGGGTGCTTTGGTCGGGTTGGTATGCGAAGTGAGAGAGTCATGGTGAGTTATTTTTGAAGAGAAGAGATGGTGAAAGCCTTGCGAATGAAATGCGGCGGGCATGGATCGTATTGCAGTGTAATCTATTAAGATAGGGGGTAACTGTGTTGTTGATTGGTTGGTAAGGACATTCAGTGAATGTGTGGATCATGGTGAAGTGCCTGAGGATTGGCGGAATGCATGTATAGTGTCACTGTATAAAGGCAGAGGGATAAAGGTGAGTGTTCAATCTACAGAGGTATAAGTTTGTTAGGTAGAGATGGTAAGTTTTATGGGAGGGTATTGACTGAGGGGGTGAAGGCATGTACAGAGCATGAGACTGGGGAGGAGCTGGGTGGTTTTAGAATGGTAGAGAATATGTGTTTCAGATTTTGCTTGGAAATGTGTGTGAGAAATACTTAGAAAAACAGATGGATTGGATCTGAAGAAGGAATATCTTATGGTTGATAGATATGCTTTGCGGAAGGTATTAAAAATAAATGGTGCGGGAGGTAAGCTGTCAGAAGCACTGAGAAGTTTTTATCAAGGGCGTAAAGGTGTGTGTACGAGTACGAAGAAAGGGGAGAGAATGATTCCCAGGGAATGTTGACCTACGGAAGGGGTGTGTGATGTCACCATGGTTTTTTTAATTTGTTTATGTATGGGGTGATGAGGGAGGTAAAAGCAAGTCTTGGAGAGAGGGGCGAGTATGCAGTCTGTTTGGGAGAAAATGGCCTGGAAAGTGAGTCAGTTGTTCGCCGATGATTCAGCATCAGTGGCTAATTCGAGTGAGAAAGTGCATTAGTCGGTGACTGAGTTTGGAAGAGTGTGTGAAATGAGAAAGATGAGAGTGATTAAGCATTAAAGCAAGGTTATTAGGTTTAGCTGGATTGAGTGACAAGTTACTTGGGATGTAAGTTTAAATGGAGAAATATTTGAGGAAGTGAAGTGTTTTAGAATTCTGGGAGTGGACTTGGCAGCAAATGGAACCATGGAAGCGGAAGTGAGTCATAAGGTGGGGGAGGAGCAAAGGTTCTGGGAGCGATGAGGAATGTGTGGAAATAGAGAACATTATCTTGGGGAGCAAAATGGGTATGTTTGAAGGAATGGTAGTTTCAACAATATTATATGGTTGCGCGGCAAGGGCTATAGATAGAGTTGTACGGAGGAGGGTGGATGTGTTGGAAATGAAATGTTTAAAGACAATATGTTGTGTGAGATGGTTTGATCGAGTAACTAATGAAAGGGTAAGAGAGATGTGTGGGAATAAAAAGAATGGTTGAGAGAGCAAAAGAGGGTGTGTTGAAATGGTTTGGACATATGAAGAGAATGAGTAAGGAAAGGTTGAGAAGGAGGATATATGTGTCGGAAGTGGAGGGAACAAGAAGTGCAGATAGATGGAAGGATAGAGTAAAAAAATTATGAGCGACGGGGCCTGAACATGCAGAATGGTGAAAGGCGTGCCCAGAATAGAGTGAAATGGAACGATGTGGTATACTGGGGTCGATGTACCGTCAATGGACTGAATATATGCGTGAGAAACGTCCGAGGTAAACCATGGAAAGGTCTGTGGGGCTTGGCTTCGGTGCATGACAAAGGACAACTAGAGAACGAGAGTCAGCGGATGTGGTTATTCTTCGTCCGTTTACTGGCGCAACTTCGCTGACGCAAAGGGTGGCGATCGGGAGTGGGGAAGAGAGGAGCATGCATATGTTAACTTTTTTCCTTTCCTTCATGCATTTTGTACTGTTTCCTGTGGGCAAGGGTGGCGTCGAGAATGGATGAAGGCGAGCAAGTACGAATATGTGCATGTGTATTTATGTATATGTAAATGTATGTATATGTATGTATGTATTTATGTAAATATATGTATAAGTAAGCGTAGGTGCATATACACACACAAATATATACATATATATAAGTATATATCTATATATATATATATATATATATATATATATATATATATATAAAGAGAGAAAGTTTTTACTTAACGGGATCTCCGTGTGGGCAGTGACGACCACGCACACTGGTGTAAGCGACTGAGGCTCAATATGTTACCAAGTTTGGCAGCGGACGACCTGTAATGTAAGGGTGAACATGTGCCTCAGTGCCTCCCCCAGCAGGAGCCTGGGGTCACCCCTGGTACTTCAGACACCACACACCATGAGACGCCTTATGGAATCGCAGGCGAAATTAGCGACAAGTGCTGTTTGTAATGAACCCTGTGCGCCGCGTGGCTGTGTCAGGAACATGGGACACAAAATATAAGTGGATACCTCTCACCCCAGGCCAGCCCTACTGGACTCTCTCTCTCTCTCTCTCTCTCTCTCTCTCTCTCTCTCAGCGACTTGCGAGAAAAGAGTGAAGAAGACTTTTCCGTGATTACAGGCGACTCGCTGGTCAGAAATCTGGGTGACCATTTGGTGGGAAACTCGAGAGCCGAGAGAACATTCCACGTCTACCCCGGTGCCAGAACTTCCCACATCAAATAAAAGGTTAAAGACACCAAAGTACCAACTGTAAAGTCATGTTTAATGGTGAATGCTGGCAGCAACAGCGTTTACCGCAAGAATTCAAATTCAGAAGTTATCATAGAAGGATACAACGAGATGATTGGCACCATGAAAGACAGATCGGACAATGTTGTTATAGTTGGCGCTCCCCCGAGACTTAGTGTAGGAAACTACGCCCTAAGTAGAGCGCTGGGTGTAAATAAGAGACTGTAACGCTTGCGTACGGACGCTAACATCGGTTTTTCTCTAGACTCGTGGCTCGAATTCTCAGAACATAAGGAATTATGCAAAAGTGACGACATTCACCTCTACAATAAAAGGGCAGAACTCTTAGCTGTGAGAATCAAAGATCAAATTGCCTTACAACTGCTGAGAAATTTTTTTGTTGTGGCCCAGAAGAGGTCGGTGTGTTGACCACATATAACGCGCGAATGAGGTCAGGTCGGGTCATGTTACATGTCACAGGAGAGAGGTCAGATCGAATCCTCTCGCCATCCCACCAGACAGTGACGTCAGGGATGCAGGTCATGAGGGCTTGTCACACCTCGGTCTAGAAATAGCCGGTCACCAAATCACACCATCAGTCTCGTACAGAAATCACCCGACGAAATTAAATGGACTTTACAAGAATATCAGCTCCATCCGAAACAATATAGATAAATTGTATTGTTTGGTAAACACTAAACACGTTGATATCATTGGTTTAACAAAAAACATTTCTGAACACGAAGAACAGCGAGTACAATCCACCAGACTACATATTATATATTACTTGCAAGGGACAGAGACGGTCGAGGAGGTGGAACTGCACCGTATGTAAAGTCTTACCTAAACACCATCGAAATTCAGTCAACATCCGCTGCTGTTGAAAATTTGAATGTTCAGATTAGCATACAATTTTCCAAACTTTACATAAACGTCGCCTACAGACGCCCTAGTCAGCCACCAGATACTGACACTCATGTACGAGAGCTTACAACGAGCAATATAGGATAAAGACTCACTCATTCTTGGGGATTAGAATTTTCAAGAAATCAACTGGCAAACTGTCTCCGGTGAAGAGAGTGAATCTGCTAGACTTATTAACTTTGTCAAAGACATTTTTCTCTACCAAATCGTCACCGAGCCGACGAGGGAAGCTAATATACTTGACTTAATTCTTGCATCCCAGATCTTGGTAACTAACACCCGTGTTGGAGAACATCTAGGCACTTGTGACCATAACATGTTTAGCTTCGACGAAAATATCAAAACCGACTCCCCTAAAGCCAGCATTATTACTCTAGACTTTAAAGGGCGAATTTTAACGGGCTGCGCGACGCATTAAAGTGTCTCACTCTTGCTGGTTCATGCCCAGAAGAATTATGGGCCGGTTTCAAGCGTCAGTTTATGCACCATCAAGTCACATTCATTCCCAAGCACGACAGAAGCAATAAAACCAACAACAGGCCTAAATGGTACTCCCAAGATATCGCAAGAGCTATACGCCGCAGAAATATACTCTATAAGCTTAAGAAATCACACAATGACCCAGGTACTGCAACGCAGTTTAACACAGTCAGGAGACAGGTGAACAGTCCGTATCAAACTTGCCAAGAGGGAATTCACAAAGTGAGTACCGCAAGAGATAGTATTAGAGTGCCTAAAAGATATCATAGATATATCAATAATAAGAAACATATAATAAGTGGGGTGAGACCCTTAGTAAACGAGTCTGGGGAACCCACTGTGGACGATAAAAGCATAGCAACAACCCTGAACAAGTTTTTAGTTCTGCTTTTACACTAGAAAGCTGCGACACGACAGCGATGAATAGCACTCACACGATACAAGAATTTATTGACACAGTTAGAGAAGCACTAACACAGATAGATAACTTGAAGACTAATAAGAGCCCAAGTCCTGATCGTTTCAGTCCACGAGTAATTAAAAAAACAGTCAAACATGAAATTGCCGAACTGTTAACCCACATTTTCAATAATTCCCTCCAGGTAGGAATAGTCCCACAGGACTAAAGACTGGCTGACGTTAATTCTATATACAAAAAGGGTAGCCGTGAATTGTCTGGTAATTACCGTCCTATTGGCTTCACATCAATTATATGTAAACTTCCGGAGTCGATTATTAGAGATAAAATCGTAGCCTATCTAGAACAACATAGCCTGATCAATGATACACAGCATGATTTTGGAAAACGCAGATCATGTCTTACAAACCTCCATGAATTTTATCATACATCATTCAATACCCACGATAGAGTCCAGGCCTTGGGGATTACTGGTTGCGTAGGAAATTGGATAGAAGCCTGGTTACGTGATAGGAGGCAGAGAGTCGTAATTAATGGGAAATCATTACCGTGGTCACCAGTTACGAGTAGGGTCCCACAGGGAACCGTACTTGGGCCTATCCTTTTCATCATTTATATGAACGATATTGACGTAGAGCTGAAGAATTCACTGGTCAACAACTAATTTTCATCACACATGGCTTGTGGCGTACTTGATGTAGTTTTGGGCGCTGATTTCGAAAATGCGATCCGTTTTCTTGTATCACATATACTTTTCTGCTAAGAACAAGCACAAGATTGTCTACCCCAGTCTGGACTCCGCAATACGACCAGTGCCGTACAACAATGACAACCTTCCCATACCACTACCACCGGAGGACGGCGTCGGAAGTTGCGACGATGAAGAAGAGTGTGGTGAGGAAGCTGCTGCTGTATTGGAAGAAACAGGATCGGATGCAGAGTTTGTACTTGACGACGAACCAAAGAAACTTTCTCAAGGAGAGTTAAATGATTCGGTCCGAGATTTGGCACTGCCGAGAGATAAAGATAAACTTTTAGCATCTCGTCTAAAAGATAAATGTCTGCTCAAGAAGGACGTTCGCATAACTCATTTCAGGAAAAAGGAGTCAGACTCTTACTTCTCATATTTCCGTGGATGGGCCGCTCTGTTTTTCCACTGCTTATCCCAAGAGCATGATCCCTCTCAATGGCGCTTTGCTCATCGACTCATCTAAGAGAAGTCAGGAAGCGGTGCTGCTCCACATGGGAACAAGAAACCCTCCGTTCCTGTAGGGCATTCAGTGCACATGAACGAGTGTTATGAGAACGTGCAGGCACTTCTGGAGGCCATGAAATACAAGAATTACAACTGGAGAATATGCTGGGATTTGAAATTGATTTTCATGCTGACGGGATGCAGTCAGGATTCACGAAGTACTGCTGTTTTTTATTCCTCTGGGATAGTCGAGCAACTTCCAGGCATCATGTGGAATCGGACTGGCCTCAACGAAGATCATATGAGCCAGGAATTTCGAGTGTCCAGGATAAGCCTCTGGTTGATCCACAATATGTCCTTCCCCCGCTCCACATAAAGATTGGTCTCATGAAGCAATTTGTAAAAACACTGTCCGAGGGAAACTCGAAAGGATTCGAGTCTGAGGTGGAAAAATTTCCGAAATTCGCTGAGGCCAAGTTGAAAGAAAGCATCTTCGTCGGTCCGCAGATAAAGGAACCCCTGAAAGACCACAATTCCAGCACACATCTTGATAACTTTGAGCTGGAGGCATGGAACTCCTTGGTTAGCAATGTGAAAATTTCTTGGGAAACATAAAATCTACGGATTTTGAAAGCGTTGTGAAAAGACTTCTGAAATCCTATGCTGCTATGGGATGTAGGATGTCGCTCAAGGTGCATTCCCTCCGTTAACATTAGGACGTTTTCGCCGAGAACCTTGGAGCAGTGTCTGACGAACAAGGAGAGCGCTTCCATCAGGACATCAGCACGATGGAGCATCGATACCAGGGTTTCGCGAATGATGGAATGCTTGCAGATTACTGCTGGATGTTATACAGGGGCGAACCTGAGTGGTCCTGAGCTCAGCGCTTTTAGCTTGTGAAGAGCTCCATAGAAGGTTAAAAGCTCAACGTTTTTAGCTTGTCCTTTTGGATGGTATCTTCTTTGTATACCTTCTGCCTCGGAATACTGAATTTCTGCAATAAAAATTTTGACCTGATACATATCTTATCATTTACCTTTGCCAATGCATCATGTAGATGCAGCTGAACTGAAAAAGTATGTATCCGTAGAAAGAAAATGAGACGTGTTGTACTATAACGGAATAAAAAATCGTTATCTTCATCGGAAATAGGTCTAGAAAAGCTACACAGCATCCTTGATGAATAACAGAAGTTCAGTTTTGTTGACCAGTGTGATTAGACTGTGTTGTGTTGGTATTAGAGGTCTTACTCGCGTCTCATGAAAGCTAACGTAACCGAGCTAATCTTGATATCTTCTCTTCATCTATCGTACGTATAACTTGCACTTTCTGTCACCAGACCATAGTTATTCTCTCATCCGCCCTTTACGCTAAGTATTCAGAGTGATATAATATCAGAAAGGGGTTGTGGCTAAGGGTGAGGAGGCAGATGGGCACCCTGTTTTGCCCTTTCTTTTTTGATGTTTTGTAAGGCAAAGTACCTCACTCCGCCTCTGAAATCCTTCTCTTGTTTCTGTGAGGACCTGGCTGGGATTAGGGCTGATGTCCGCGAGTGTGACAAATGATAAGAATGAAAGCCACACAGGACTTGTGCGTGGAAGAGTAATCCGCATAACCAAAGCGCTGAGGGTTTATGGACTTGGTAATGTTTTGTGTCAGCACAATGCAACATGAGAGTTTCACATAATGTAGAAGGTTGGGGATTGAGGCGAGGTCATTAGCGAGAAATTATGGGCTTGTTGATTGATGGTGGAGCAATGGTGGTTTGGCTATCTGTGGGGAGAAGTTCTTGCGGTTATTTATAGGTGAATGGAGTGTATATCTTGTATATGTATGTGTGTGTGTTATGTATATCTACAGCACGGGAAGCAAGTTCTGTACGCGTGGAGCCCCATCTTTTGAACTTTCTTCTCTACCATAAAACTATTCAAACTTTAGTTTTCTGTCAACACTCAGATTTCACTTCAGTTCATCCATTACTGAATCCTGAATCACGAATCACGAGTTTTTTGTGATCTTTTTCTATGTTTATCTATCTATCTATCTATCTATATACACACGTCATCCGCATAAAAAAACTTGTCCGCAATCCTCCCCACCCTTACTTACATTTTCAAGGGTGATACACGCTAAGGTTTATTGTGGGTACAAACATATGACTCTCTTAGGGTGAGCTCATCGTACATCTGGTCGCTGAGACTAATGTTTACACGCACACATATATATGAAATTGTAAACCAAGAAGGAAAAATCAAAGCAGGAAAAATCAAAGCAGGAAAATTTGCTTAAGCGCTTTTGTGTGTTTCAATACATCTTTAGAAAAAATTGTAACAATTCATAGGAGGAGAAATTTTTACAGAGACGCTGATTAATATTAACAGAGTCACATCTTGGTTAACATTCATTAACGTCTCTGAAAAAGATTCCTCCTCCTGTGATCTATTTCAATATGTTCTGAAGATGTATTGAAATACACGAAAGAGCTCAAGCAAATTTTCCTGCTTTGATTTTCCCTCGTGGTCTACAAGTTCATCTGCAATTGTCAAGTGTTTGTTTCGTCATT
>JAYMFT010242881.1:0-11023 GCA_038088735.1 Panulirus argus
TCTCTCTCTCTCTCTCTCTCTCTCTCTCTCTCTCTCTCTCTCTCTCTCTCTCTCTCTCTCTCTCTTCCATGCTAAATCTCATCGTAGGCGCTCGAAGGCAATTACTGCTTCCCCCTAGCCCTACCTCACGGCGAAATATCGCCTTGGGTGCTCTCAGGGAGGTAGGCTTTATGTAGTCCCTTGTCTCTGTCCCTCCCTTTTTCCTGTCCGTCTCCACCAATCACAGTATAGGCTGTAAATATGTCAGTCGAGCATGAGAGTAAATATTACAAGATGGGGAGGGAAGGCTTCAGCCTTCCCTCCAATAACAGTCTTTATTTTTTATGCCAGTCTGCCCGCCCACCCTCGAGGGGCGTGAATTGGTAGGGCCTGGGGAGGGTGTCAAGGACCTGGGGGCGTGGATGAGGGAGCTGAGAAGGCGTGGGAGATGGATCAGTGGGTGGTGGTGTGGGTGAGGGACTTAGGGCAGGGTGTGAAGAGCTGGCGTGGATGAGAGAGACCTGCGGCGGGCAAGAGGGACCTTTAGATGTGGGTAAGAGGGGCCAACGGCGGGTGAGAGGGACCTAGGGCGTAAGTGAGAGGAGCCTAGGGTGGGTAAGGGGTCGCCTAAGACGTGGGCGAGAGACTGAGGCATGAGTGAGTAATGTAGGGCGTGGCTCAGGGACCTGAGGCGTGGACGAAAGACCAGGGGCATCGAGACGGGGCGTCGAGCATGGCAATGGGGCGTGGAGGGCGAATTAGGGTCTTCTGACGTGGTTACGGAACCTAAGGCGTGGCTTTGGGTCATCCGAAGTGGATGCGGGTCGCGAGGTGCTTAGGACGGGGCCTGGGGAATGGGTGGCTGACCTGGAGTGTGAGTAAGGGACCTGGAAATCATGGATGAGGAACCAGGGGCATGGAACTCAGTTGGTCATACCGCCATACACAAGTGGATTAAAGAACACTTCTATCTATGTACTTACTCACTTACTCATGTACTTACAATCGACTAGTAATTGAGTAAGTAGGCGAGTAAGTGGACCTGCGTTGTGGCGGTGCCGCCCCTTGGAGGAAACGAACACAGCTTGGAAATGCTAAGCCTGCCCCCCTCGGGTGTAAGGGAACACAGATGGGAGATAATGGGACGACCGGACTGTGAAAATAAACCCGTAAAAGCGTGTCGTTTGTAAAGAGATGAGGCCGAGAGCTTACCGATAGCATCGTCTCGCGTAAAGGGCCCTCCGGCCGAGGGGAAGGAGGGGGAGAAAGACAAAAAATAAGGTGGGTATCTTAACCCTTTACCGTTGTGAGTGGTGAACAAACATCATCCCACTGGGAGAGACTAAGGGGGTGAGTTATGCTACATTGGGTTACCTCCGGCACGTATCACCCACGACAGACAGCACCCTAGGGATAAAAAGATAGCTGGGTACTGTTGACTCAGGTTATGAATAGGGAGGTTAGGGAGAAAGCCGATTCCCATCTGTGGAAGCTCAACAGCCACTGTCTTTATTTTGTAAGTGAAATCTCCTCAGAATCATATTCACTTACGCGGTTCTGTATCGGATGAAATAATACCTGTGATCATTCGAAGGATGGAATGAGGAAGAATGGGAGCATGCAGAGAAATAGGTGATCTAGTGTGTGTGAGTGGGAGGGCTCATGGTGTTGTGATAGGTGATACGTCAGTGTCTAGACAGAAGGAGGGAGTGTTGTGATGGAGGAGTGAGCAGAAATGGTTGGCGCTCGTTGCTTGTGCAGGAGGACCTGAATGGGCCTCCCTACTCTGCAGGAGGAAAAGACATAAATCTTGTAGGATAAAGTAGAGATGGAACAGTTATTGATCTCTGTGCTGATAAGCGTGCCTCATGAGAGAGAGATCCAAATTTGCTAAAGCTCAGGATAAGAAGTTATAACCACTGCGATAAATTCGTCTGAACTTAGTCTGTGAAAAATACTGGGTTTTAGGTTTCTATGCAGTGCGTTCAGGCATTAAACTAAAGTGAAAAAAAGTCAACAGACATGAAGAAAAGAAAGAAGAATTCAAGCATTAAAAAACAGGCCTGCCATTACCCCGGAAGTGGAGCGCCTTTAGAACTCTCAGCTTGTATTTACCATTTCTCTATCTTGTACAAACAAACTCCTTGTCCCATTCATCGGAGGGCGAAACAAACAAGGGGGGATCCGACCCTACTGCGACAGAGGGGGGCAGCAGACATCGCATGAATGAGGGAGTTGGAAGCCCCCCGCTGCTCAAGCGTTTCGGTGGGAAGAGTTATTGAAACATCTGAAGATCCACACGTCGTAGGTGGGTGATGACGACGCGCCACACACGCACACACACACACACACACACGAGACTGGTGGTCCCAAGTCAACAGTCCGGACACCTGAGGCTGCGGACCGGTTGAAATCGAGAGAATTTAGTAGGACTTGGGGAGACGAAAAATGGTACTAATGGACCAGATTCTATGCAAAAAGCTTATTTAAAGAGTGAAAACTTGTGCAGTAACGCCTGTCGAGACAGGGCAAAGCGGATGAATAAGCGTGGATGTTTACAATCCCGTGTTGAGAGAGATATGCAAAACAAACTCTGAGGAGTGTTAGTTATGTCCTCCCCTGCTTGTGTGTGTGTTTGCTGCCCGTCCCCCGGTGTACATGGGGAAGGCCAGGTAACAGAAGACCCGATAGCTAGCGATGAGGTCATCTGCTGGCGGATAGTGGCAACATCCTATACTCTTAATCTATATAGACACAGGCTCCTGTAGCTTTTACCTTGGGGTGGGGCGTGTGTGGGGAGTTTGAGGGAGGAGGTAGAGTAAAGACACAGAATACAGACACAGAGTATATGGGTGTATGATGAAGGCTCATCGAAGTATGGGAGAGATTTTTTCGTTTTTGGAACGTATTTCTGGTGCCTTGTTTACACACTACTGATGCACTAGATGTGTGCGTGTGTGTGTGTGTGTGTGTGTGTGTGAGAAGAGAGAAGCAGCAAATCTTGGACTAGAGAAACGCTCACTGTGTGTAGTGATGGACGAACTGTGCTCCTCTCTCCCGGCTTTGAGAGGGCACCGGGGGAGGAACCCAGTGTGTTCCATGATTGTGTTGCTGTCTAGATCTTGGATACGCGTGTAGTTTGTGTCCTCGTTGTATCGTAGTTTCTCGCATATTTATATATATTTTTTTTTTCCCTGAGCTGCTTCTCTTCAACATGTGCCAGTTGATCTCGAGTTAAGGCTTTGCACCGCAGGTGTTGTGTTTCATTGTTTTCCCCGGGCGGTGTGTGTTAGGTGAGGGGGGGGGGGGTCGGAGGGGAAAGAGGGGTCGGGCTGGTGGTGGTAGTGGTGACTGTGACGGGACTCGGTCGGGCTGGCTGGCTGGCTGCTGGCTGTTGGAGTGGAGGGAGGTGGAAGAGGAAGGGATTGGGCTTGCTGTTGGAGTTGGAGGTTGGGGGGGTGCTGGGGGAAAATCGGGCTGATGGTGGTAAGGGTAGGGGGCCCAGTCCGGGTGAGGAGGGGAGGGGATAGGGAGAAGGGGAGGGGAAGGGGTGAGAGGGGGAATAGGGGAGAGGGGGGGGGGGTCGAGAGTCTACCCTTCACCTCCCGTGTTTGTCTTGTCCCGCTGCCAGCCAAGGTAACTCGGCCTCTCCACACCTACACCCCCTGATCACACACTCCTTCTCGTCCTCCTATTGTGTGTGTGTCTCTCTCTCTCTCTTCTCTCTCACATGTCCCTCTATTGCCCTTATCCTTTCCTCCGTCGTTTATTCTACATTCAAACACTTTTTTTTTTCATCTTCGTCTCGTTAGTCAGTTTTTACGGTTTCCTATCTCCTGGCCTGCCATCTGTCCTTGCTGTGTTATCCCTTGTCCTTACTATCCTTCATTCTTCGTCCCTATCTTCACAGTTTACTATTACATTCGTTCTCCTCCTTTCTCTCTAACATTCTGTACACACTCGCTGTCTATTTTCTTTTTTCAGTTACTTCTCATCCAATTCCGTTTTTCTTTTAATGCGCGACCCACGACGTTTCAGTTCTCACCTGCTCCGTAAGGTGTACCTCGGCTGCAGCGTTCGCTGGCGCAGCTGCACGAAGCTTTCCTAATCAGCAGACTGAGAATGTCTTTAATTAGGGGGTCAAGGGCCATCTGCTCTCCCCTCCCCCTCCATCCACCCCCGGGCCAGTCACGCCGACACAGTGATAGTTACGGTGTTCCGTAATCGTCCCTCACCACCCAGTCGACCATCCAATCAGAGCATCCGTCATCAGGTGAGGGGAAGGAGGGCCTGGTATACCGCACTGAGGAGCGCTTTAATCACCAGATGTTCCCCTCTGCCCCTCTTCCTATGCCCTCGTGTGTCCCCCTCTCCCCAGGCCCTCGCGTCTCCCTCTTCCCAGGACCTTGTCTCCCCCTCTCCCAAGTCCCTCGTGTCTCCCCTCTCCCCAGGCCCTCGTGTCTCCCCTCTCCCCAGACTCTCATGTTTCCTCACCCCAGACGCTAATATTCACACACCTCGTACTATTGTCTTCGCTCACCTCAGACACCTCACAATCCCTCACCCCAGACCCCTCATCTCTCCTCACCTCACACCCTCATATTCCCTTCACTACAGACCCTCATCTCCCTCCCGCAGCCCTTCTCGTGGCCTGCGTCCTCACCCTCAGACACCACCGTCGTCTGTGCTCATCTTCACCCCCTCCCCGACAATCACAGTCTTCACTCCCTGACTCGAGCCATCTACACACCACACCCCTTCGGTCACCCTCAGGAACCAGCCGTTCTAGCTTCCCTGGCATGAAGGAATACCGGGACCACTTTACGGCAGAGGGGATATCTCCAGCTGAAGTCAGAGTAGCCTCTTCCATGGCTCCTGCCCTTAGCGTGCCGGCCAGGGGGCGAGGGGCGGAGGAGCTGAAGGGGTCCCCGTAGGTGTCCGCCCACAGGGGCAGGAATGGGAAGGGGTTAAGGGACTGCCTTTTACTCTACAATGAAGAAGCAAAGTCGGAACAGAGATTCTTTTTGAGTTATTTTTGTGCAACGGAAAATCACTTTATTTCTAACATAATTCGTTCGTAGTGCGTTAAATCTTTGCGTTATTGGTTAATTTCGCTGAGAAATGATTTCCTAAGTAATCCAACTTTTCGAGCAACGACATACTTAAAAAAATTTCTACGCAGCGCCTCAAGTCCTGGCTCTCCCTTAGTACCATCAGCCTCCGTGACCGAGTCATGGATCCTTGTCGTCGTGAGGCAGCGACGTTCACATCAACGACAACACCGCCTCCACGACGCTTCTTCAACCAGAACCTGCTGTCACCCGAGAGTTTGTAAACTCGCTCCCGAATGTTTGGAGGCGTAATTATTTACCAGTACATTCCATGCTCGTACCAATATAGACCTCCTCTTCTAGCTCGCAGACTTAGTAGAAAGAACAGACATTTTCCTCTCTTGGAATGACTTATATAAGAAAGTACAGACAGTTTCTTTTGATACAAACACTTCTAAGAAAGTATAGATTCTTTCCTCTGGTTCAGAAACTTACAAGAAAGTACAGACGGCTTCCTTCAGTACACAGACTTTTAAGAAAGTATCGGAAAAAAAATGTCACAAATTCCTTATCTTTCCGCGATGGTAAGGAAGCGCGTGTGGGTGACGCCCGATGCCTGTCTTGGATCCGTCACCCGTCACCCTCCCGCCTGTCCTCAAGCCCAACGTCTCTGCTCCAAGTCTTCCGCTCCCACACACACAAACACACACACACACATCTAATTACCGCTGGAATTTCCTGTTACCTCCATCGGCGGTGACGCTGGTGGGTCCTGCTGCTCCCTACAAGCAATCGTGGTGCGTGCGATGATGACATGGCATACAGAGTGTTAAGTTACCGAGTGTTTACTCACGTACTTCGGCTCGGTAGTAGTGTATCAGTCAACTTATCAGTTCGAGACAGTAATTGTAGAATCGTTGAACCACTTAGGGGAAACGAGAGTCGTTTCTCTTCAACCAAAAGGTAAACGACTTGATAGAAGTTTGCTGACCAAAACTGACCATAACCAACAGTTTCCATGGCTATATTATAAGAGACATATATCTAAAAGATAAAAAGAAAAAGGAAATATGACTAGATCTTTTAAACTGACTTTGGAATTACCCACCGGGGGTGAAAGTTTAAAGATCCGACAGTGGGAAAGAGACACCCACCCCAGCTGTGGCCTTTGGATGACGAAAGAGAGAGACAGACAAGAGTTTGACCCCAGCCGTCCAAATGTTGCCATGATAGGTGAGCCATCGAGTAACAGCCAGGCTAGCAGGCAGGCAGGCAGGCAGGCAGGCCAGCTCACACACACACACACACACACACCAGGGGTCCCCGGGGGCCCTGGCGGCGGCGGTGCGGGCCAGCACCACCACCACCGCCCGGGACCACACCCGTTTCCTCAGCTCGCTGGCGATTGACGTCGTCGGGCGTATTGTACGAAAATAGCAGCGCAAGGTTACGGGGGCGTGTGGCCGTTTTTTTACCTCTCTCCTGTTGCTGTTGGCCGGGGGAACAGGAGGAGGGCGAAACTCACGCCTCGTACTCTTATTTACCCACACATATGTACACGTGTGTTCTAATTACACATGTGACTGAGGTAATATATCATAACTATTTGACCACTATTTTGCCTTCCGAGTTCTTTCCTGGTTGTAGCTGTACGTAAATTAGGCAAAACCTTTTTATACGTAATCGAGATTAAAGTTGGCATTGGAGCGATCACACAGGGTCGACCAGACGAGCTGACCTGAGCCAATACATCGGGTCGACCAGACAAGCTGAGCCGTCACGCTGGGTCTACCAGACGAGCCGAGCCATTATATCGTGCCAACCAAACAAGCTAAACCATCACACTGGATCGACCAGACGAGCTTGAGCCATCACATCGGGTCGACCAGACAAGCGAAACCATCACACTGGGTCGACCAGACTAGCCAAAACCATTACATCGGGTCGACCAGACGACCTGAGCGATCAAAGTAGACATGATGATAGCCATCAACTTCTCCCGCTCCATCCCCTACACCCCCCCCCCCCAACCCCGGTGTCGTAAATACAGAGGCGCTCACGTAAGTGTCGTAGCGGCAGCGGTGAGTGCCCGACTGACGGCACCCGCTGTAAACAAAGATGTAAGGGAATGAGTATGGCCATCGTGCGTGACGAGGGGCGGGCCATGGTGGCAGGCCCACACACCCCGAGCACCAACACCCTCCTCCACCGACGGGCTGGGGGAGGCCAAGCCCAACACACACCTACCACCAGCACCCCTCCACCACTGGACTGAGGGAGGCCAAGCCCGACACACACACCTTCCACCAACACCTCCCTCCACCAGCGGGCTGAGGGGGAGGCCAAGCCCGACACACACACACACCTTCTTCCTCCACCACCGGGTTGAGGGAGGCCAGCCCAACACACACCTTCCACCAGCACTCTCCTCCATCACAGGGCTGGGGAAAGGTGGGGGGGGGGGGCAGTGTTCAGCCGCCGCGAGGGGCCGCCCTATAAGGAGCGTCTGGCCTCACCAGAGGGCCAGAGCCTCTTACGGTCATGCTAATTTCCTCGGAGGAAGTCAAATCCTCCGCGTAATTTCCTTATGTAATGATTTCTCGGCATAGCCTCTCGCGGTACACTTCCTGGTAGCTGGGTCTATATCTGGCTGTCTGCCCGTAAACAATACTCTCTTCGCTCGTGGAGAGTGATCGTTTAACGCCGAGTGTTTATGAAGTCAAAACCTTTAAGTTTCTGCTCAGGGATGAAAACGACAAGTGAGGGTGTTTGATGGGGGGTCGACGACATACAGCACTGGGCGAACACGACAGATGCCGCCGGCGCGAAGACGAGCGACCAAACTCGACTGAGCGAAAGGTCAGAGGAGGGGACAAATGCTAGGATGGTGTCCGCAATGAAAATGGAAAGAACAAGAACTCAGAACAGGAGGAAGCATGAATTTCAAGCAGTCGGTTGAACACTGTGGCGACAACTGGTCACGACCAGTGTGAACGACAGAAAAAGGGCAGGTACTGCATGTTTCAAGGGAGACTAAAGCAGTGCTGATCGCATTTCATCAAACGTTTTGCAGGATCTGTAGCGTCCAGTGTGAGAGAACTCAAGCCACGGAACAGGCTTATATCATACTGGGCGTTGATGACAGTTATATTCTTTTTTGCCAGGTAATCAATCGCATTGATGAGAAGGGAATAGTAGCTGATAAGCAAGAAAGTAAGGATCTTAGCTTTTCAACAATTAATATAGTATCCTCAGGGATCTTGCCGTACCATTCTACAGTCGAAGCAGCGGCAGTCTCAAGATCCTCGCATTCCCTAACTGCACTGAAAGCAGCATTCTTAAACGTCTTGGTACAGCCCTCTATAGTGAGAGTAGTATCCTCAGGCACCAAGCCGTAGCTGTCTAGAAAGAGAACATCAGCGTGATGGGTCTCTCCTTAACTTTCTACAATGAAAGCAGCAGCCTTGGGGATCCTTCCGTAGCTTCCCCCAGTGAAAGGAGTAATCTTAAGAGGCCCGTCTTGGCTTACTACAGTGACAGCTGAGCCTGAAGGAAGGATCCTACCACAGCTTTCTGAGGTGAAAACGGCACTGTTAACGATCCCGTCACAGTTCTCGACGACAGTGACAGCAACAGCCATAAAGGAAACTGATATACCTCTCTGGACTAAAGACAAACAAGGTGGCACTGTTAATGTTTGTTAGGAATTCCAAGAGTCCCCAGTGTAGCTATACCTCTTACGTAAGATCTGTAACAAGTCCGTGGAACTTTTTCTTCAAAATTTTCGCTGGAAAATGTGCTGGTACTGAGTCGCTTCACCGTAGAGACCGTCAGTCAGCGCCAGGCACTGAGAACGTTGGGGGGGGGGAGGAGGAGAAGGAGGAGGAGGAGGAGGAGGAGGAGGAGGAGGAGGAGTCAGATGCGTAACGTCCGTAGAAATTGGAACGGCTCCCTTTACGGTCCGTTTAAGCGGAACTGCCTCAAAGGTCGAGTTGGTTGGACCCATAAAAAGAAATTTTGGGCTGCTGAGGAATGCTTAATGAGGTGATTTTCGAGTACTTCGTAGGTTCAGATGTTTTCTTAAAGGGCTGCTGTAGGACCGAGGCTGATGTTTTACCGCGTTTGAGGAACTGTTTAGTAATGCGAAGTTACCTTTGGGGCCTGAGAGATATAGTTCTTTTAAACCCTTTTAACGACTTGTGTCTTTTCTCTTTTTTTTACACGTACACTCAGACTGTCTTGGATGGCGTGGAACTCCCAGGTTTGTGAGGTATGAGGCGTGGGCCCGTGTATACAGGCTGGTAAATTATTCCTCGCTAAACTCGATTCTGTTCATTCTAGGTGAGGTCTCCTGAAGACAGTGTCATTAAATTCAAACGAGAAGCTTAATAAACATTCTTAGTACCATCAATACATTATTTCATTTTCATTTACTCTCACTCGTTCAAAGGGAAGGTAGCCATTACCACACCCCGCTTAGGACTCGGACGTTCGAGTCCACACTCGTTCTTAGAGACTGGCAGAAAAATATGGGAGGTGAATAGATAGTTGAAACGAAAAAGAAGGAGTAGCAGCTACACTTGTCTGATCTCTGAACTGCGTTCTGTCATTTGTTCACTTCGAGGGAACATGAGAGCGACATTCGTGTTTAGAACGACTACAGATCTGCAAAGGTTGATAACAGATCTCTTATTACTTACAACTAATCTCGTTGTACTGACAACTGTTCTATCTCGTAATAGTGACAATAAATTAACATGCGCTGACTACAGACCTACTTGTAGGACTGACAACAGATCTCTCAGTGCTGACAACAGGTCATGTACTGACAGCGGACCTCGTAGGAGTAGCAGCAAAAGTAACAGGAGCTGAGAGAAAGACTCCTGAGGCGGGGCCAGCCAAGCACGACTGGTATGCCGCGCCCTCGGCCGTCTCTCTGACTCGCGGATCATGGGGACAAATGACACACGCTCGTGTTGTGGTAGGTGTTTCTGGAGGAGGAATACCGCGTCCATCACTGCGTCTCAGCTCGGTGTTGGGCGTGGCGGTCGCCATCAGTGTAAAATGGATGCCCGTATCCACCACAGTCTTAGCTCAGTGTTGAGCATGGGGTCGTCAGTGTAAAATGCGGACCCGTGTCCAGCACTGTCTCATCTCATGAGGGGTCACCAGTGCAAAGTGAGGGTATGTCACTCTGCTTATTCCAAGAGAAAGAAAAGTTAAATGCCAGATATTGGTGAGTCATGTGACTGCATATAACGTCTGCTATCCGTACTAATGCTTCATGATTCACGTCGTGTTTTAGCAGCGGGTCTCCCTCGGAACTGACGCTTATCAAAATATATACCTGAGGTCGTAATGCATTCTGACATCCACCAGAAGGAGAAAAGGAAATGTGTTTGTTTATCATGCTCGTGCCAGACGACGTGCTTGTCATCATCTTGAGAGTGGTGGCAGCGGCTGTGTGGACGTTGTTGGTCTCTGGCAGTGTTACGGTAGTGGACACAGCCTCACAGGGAGGGAGGGACCTGATGCTCTCATTCACGGAGGAAGAAGACGATAGGAAAATAAGAGCGAGAGATTTCGAGTCATCTTTTGCCTTCGACTATATCCCTCAAGTGCGTCTGGATGTATTCTTGGATACTTTTAAGATTCTTAGCCCGGAAGCAAGTGTAGGATGGCTTCAAAGACACTTCACATCGGCCCAGGCATGGGTCTGAGGCAGACCATCGAGGGCAGAAAGTAAGGGTATTCGACTCGTGGAAATGAGGACTTGGAAATTAGACCCTGGTCCCAACTGCGTTTAAGAGTATTCAAGATGAGTTTGAAAATGTCGGGACATTTGGACGAGTGAAGGTCTCGGGCTGCCCCAACCACAGTCCCGAGTGGTATTCTACCTCTTGGTGTTCGCTGACTCCAAGGCTCCAAGGCAGCCGCTGGGTGTGGTGTGTGGTGGAGGGGTTTGTAAATCAGCCGTCTCAAGCTTAAAAATC